>JANTOQ010595678.1:0-10641 GCA_027564595.1 Bythotiara depressa
GGTTTATATTAAAAATTTTCACATATATACAGTATATAAAATATAAAACCTAAATTCTATAATATATAGTTACAATAAATTTAATAAAAATATTTACAATAAAACAGTTATACATAAGCTAAATTAAATATCAACATGTTAGAAGTGAAAGTATAAAATAAAACAATGCAGTAATTATTTAAATGTAAAGACTTAAAATTGACGTTACTTTATTTAACACTGTTGATGCAGCAGTTGATAAGAAAGTAAAATAAGTTCAACCTTAAGCACTGTCCACTTGTACCTGTGACTGGTAACTGTGTCCACTTGTACCTGTGACTGGTAACTGTGTCCACTTGTACCTGTGATTGGTAACTGTGTCCACTTGTACCTGTGACTGGTAACTGTGTCCACTTGTACCTGTGACTGGTAACTGGGTATGGGTATGTGAGAGACCATCACAGAGTCTATGAGGAGGCATATTTCCTGTTAGAGGAATATGGTTGAAATACAAATGTACAACAATGCCTACCTTCCTCTGGGCTGTATAGGTCAGATCCAACATGCCTTAGAACCCTTTTATCTTAAGTTTTCCACAGGTTAGATATCCAAGGGAAGTATTACATAAAACATAAAATCACATCCATACAAAAATTAAAAAGAAACAGTAAAACTAAAAAGAGACAGAAAAAATGCAAGTGACAATTTCAAATACAATAATAACAAAACATTAAAACCATAATTGTAACTTAAACCAAGATTGTGAAGTTAACTTCAACTACATCACTATAGTTATAGCATGAATAAGAAACAATTAAATGGCAATCATATACATATGTATACATATACATATGCTTTCCCATTATAATTCACTACTGGTTTATTTCTAA
The DNA here is from genome assembly GCA_027564595.1 of Bythotiara depressa. Classification (NCBI taxonomy): domain Eukaryota; kingdom Metazoa; phylum Cnidaria; class Hydrozoa; order Anthoathecata; family Bythotiaridae; genus Bythotiara; species Bythotiara depressa. The sequence continues at coordinate 870 of JANTOQ010595678.1, forward strand.
GAATAAGCGTTCTATTTCTTTTGTTTCTTATTTTAAAAACATTTTAGTCTTGTCTCATTTATAAAATTCCCAGAAGAACAAGTTTGTGCTTCTTTCACGTGCAAAATATTTGAGATTTGAATTGGAATAATACGTGTCTTTTCTTTTATTAGAATATTTAAAATAACTGGCAGGTATTTAATAACAATGCCAGCTGGAACTTTATACTTCTTGTACTCATTCATTCTGTTGAGGAATTAAAAGTGCGAGTACAAAATTTGCGAGTATAACAACTACGAGTATGCATGTATGAGTATTGCAAGTCGTAAAATAAAAACTGCGAGTACGAGTATTAATTTTTTTGTGACATTTACTCACGAGTATACTTGCACCGTACTCGTACTCGCATATCTGATACTCATACTCGCAATTTTTGTACTGGTACTCATTTACTCGTGTATAGTTACCCGTGAACGGTACTGTATAAATCTTGGTTGTGAGTTGTGACAACATGTCCTTGGCATATAATTATATTTTCCTTTGAAACAAACATTTGTGTCTATGTAATGTTATTTTCTAATAAAGCTTGAACTTGTTTCTCTTGTATAGTAAAATAATAATAAAGATGGACACAATAGAAGTGAGGGAAGAGAAGCCAGCATATTATTCAAGGAGGAAATCAGAATATCCTTCAGGAATGATAAATAATAACTCAATAACTGCAGATGGCAACATTAAAATGTCAAACAAATGGTATGTACATATATTTTTCAACAATTATTAATATTATTGTTTAGTTTTTATATATTTTAAACCAATTGTGGTACTTCTCGCAATAAGTTATATCTCAGGAATTTGCATAGGACTGGAAAGTTTAATGGATCGAAGATTGTTCAGAAGGCTTTGTTTTATTGTAAAGTTAAAAATAATAAAATTCCATTATATATATATATTTATAAATATTTTTACTTAAATTGAGAAACCTGTCTTATTATTAATTAATATCTTTTGGATTTTGCTACTCTAAGAATAGATCATCTTTTTTTTCATATTGTGCTAGTAGGATCAGCTTGATCCTTATATTCAAAATGCTCCCTCTATTTTTAAAAATTATTCGCTAAAATTTATGTCCTGATCTGATTCTATATCTGTTTATGGTGTTCATAATCCATGCAGTGTAAAAAATTGCTAACTAGACTCTGTCTTGTTCACAATAATCTCTGTGAACCATAATTTCAATGATGCTATCAGCCCATTCTGTTTTGTGAAACAAGCACACCTGAAATGAAGGTACATTTCCTTTTACGCTATCCTACCTATGCTGTTCAGCATATTGTACCCTTTTACAGTTTCCATGCCAACAATATTCTTATCATTCTGTTAATTGAACGAAAAACGACAATAGCATAAAAGAAACATTGGCAATTTTGTGTATTTGATTTGGTGTTTATCTTTATCTAAGGAAGTTGACCCTGGCGATACCATATATGTATGTATGTGCCATTTCCTTTTTCATAATGATATATTGTTCTGTTGATTGTTATTTATGTGCATGATTTCTCTCCTTTGTTTTTCGTTTTTTTAAGTGTGTTAATGTTGTATATTATTATCTTTGAATAGAAAAAATGGTGATTAGTAATGTTGATGGATGGATGACTGATCTGTTTATAATCCTTTGTTTAATTGTGGAGTTGTCTGATTTAACAAAAGCACTTTGCTTAACTCATGTGGAGAGCTTACTTAGTACAAATGGGCACTTTAAATGTATATATAACTAGTAATTTGCTCATTCCCCATCCTGGAAGTAATTGGCTATGGTGCTTTTGAAATTACAGAGTCTACCATGCAAAATATACTTACTACAATCACATCTCTGTTTTGACAAAAATGGAAAATTAAATAGAATTACTCCATAGTGTGCACCCTCCCCCTTCATTCCCAATTATGAAATGCATACTAAAGGCCCGGAAAAGCAATTTTAGCCTATCTTGCTAGCTCTATATTAAAAAAATTCTCCCAGCATGTGTCCCCTCACGGAGGTACTGAACAGGGGTTAACAGTATAAATTGGCACCCGCACTTGTAAAGCTGTGTTTCCGGCCCTGAAGCGAAGAGACCTTTTCTTTCTGGCAGTCCTCAAAGTACCCTTAAGGTAATGTTTGCAGTATAATGAGGAAATTAAATACCTGTCAGAGCTGTAACCACAATTATTATATTGGGGGCATCAGTCCCTCCCCCTCCCTTTCCCTCTCCCCTTCTCCCTCCCAGGCAAGCACAATCATGATTGCGCTTGTCAGAGAAAAATTTTTAGAACTAAAGTGTCCAGATGCCCGGAAAGCACCTTTCCAAAACCTTTCGGCAAACAACAAAACAACAAAATTGTCCTCCTATAAACAGCTTATTTCAGTTAAAAGTTTAATATATTAACTGAAAAACTTGTGGTAAAAGCTTATTCAAAATTGAGTTATCCTTAGGAAGTTATTATTTTCTACTTTTAAAAATCTTTTTTCAGTAAAAAGTATAATCTAAAGGTCTTTCAAGAGAAAGTTCCAAATATTGTTTTATGGCTGTCTCTCCTCTCAACAAATTCGTTTGCTACTTTAATCAAATCAAGATTATCAGTGTAGGATTTGTGGATATGTAAGATCATAAGATTGTTCATTCGCGTATCTGTGGTTGTTGCTCGAAGGTAAGTTTTAACACGTTTTAAAGCAGAGAAGGATCGTTCACTGACAGCGTTAGTTGCAGGCATAACTAGCATAAACTTTCCAACTTTTATAACTTCTGATAAAAGCACCTTTTTGGCATCATCTAATTTCTGAAGAAATGCAACATGATCTGAAATGGTGGTTACGGACTGCTGTTTTTGACAAGAAATGTATCACAGAAATTTGAATTTTTTTAATTACTCTGCAACACTTTAAGACCAGTGGGCACATCATGGTCAAACAACGTCCTGACAACGTTGAAAAAACGTTACAGATGTTGTTGTAACATTATTGCAACGTCATGTGACCATGATGTGTCACTGGGAGGCTAACGAAACTTTTTTTGGTTTTCAATGCGTCAAAACGGTCTAAATTACACGTTTCAGGATTGGTACAGGCAGTTACAGGCGGTTCACTGGTTGCGAGTACATTTAAGGGTAAATGTACAGTGTTTACGTTTTAGCGACAAAAATGGAAACACTCTAGATAATACTACCATATATGTCATACTATAGAATTCCAAACGGCATGCTAAAACATCACCTGAAACCCATATCTACTTCGAAAATGTTAATTTAAGCTCACTCTCAGCTAGGTCTTTAAATAAATACGGTCTATTCAACAAATAATCAAAAAGGCACCCTCCCAGTCTGTTAGTTGTATATAACAATGGCTCCATTTCTAGCTTTCAACTGTAACTGTTGATTTCAATTGCGAAGGAAGATAAAAATTCCACGCTTGAGAAAATGTATTTTGTAAATACGCAATGTTTGTACTTAATTAATTATTTAAAAACTAACACTTACGGAGCTACACTGCACCTGCTCCTAACTATTACGCTTTAAAAAGGAGGATCGAGATTAATCTTTGAGATATTGTCACAATAATGAAAAACGCACATCGATGACACACATGCGCGAAGAATACAAGTAATATCAACCTCGTGCCCAGAGTTTTTTCCTTGTTGCTATGAAAGACGCCGTCCTTCAATGAGATAAAAGGTAATTTATAAGTAAATATTGTATTAATTACATCTGGTGCAACAAGTGCATTTTAAGAGATTTTATTATGCAGAGGATTGTGTGTGAACATAGAACAGATCATGAAATACGCATGCAAGATACGCATGGGATCGAAACCAAGCTAGTGTGTAAGAAGAGAATGATTGGTGTACCTGCTGCACGAAAGAAAAGACGCGATTTAGTTTCAAACTCGTCAAAAAGCAGAGTCGAACATAAACGTACCCTGGAGAAGAGTGTGCATGAATTCATCCATAAATCCCAACCTGCTGCCCCACATACATCTCTACGTATTCGTAAAACTCCAGTGTTGCATATGTTTGACAAGCAAACGAGTGAACGAAATGAAAGATATAGAGGGGATGTTTCGAATAATGTCTTACCAGAAATCAAGTCCAATTGGGCAGTTGCTCGAGAATGGTACTACAAATACAAGGGAACATTGAGGTACCTTCGAATACCGTCTACACCAGAATTGTCTGTAACAGATATTTTCAATTCAGATAGATAAAGAATAGGACGGTGAAAGAAATGTAACTTTTCACAGAGTAGTAATGCATATTGCCCCCTGAAAAAGAATTGTTTCATCAATCCTTGGTTTCATTAATCATTTCGTTGCTATTTTTGTGTTTTTTTCCAGGGGGTTAATTATTGAAAAGAAAGCTTGTAAAAGCTAGTAAACACTGTGGTTCTTTTTATCGTCGTAAAGATTTTCAATAAAGGTAGCAAAAAATGTATTTATGTCTTAAAGGGTTGATAAATTTTTACTAGTTAAAACTCTACAATCCAAATTCCTCTAGTTGATAAATCTGCCTAACTCTACCCCGAAACGAAACCGCAACAAACGGCGTGTGCGCGTGCGCTTGAAAATTGATGGATAATAACAGCCAGGATGAGTTGGAGTGGAAATATGTTTTTTTACATGTTTGACTGATAAATGAAAATATCTGTAAATATATGAAATATGTTCTTTTACATGTTTGACTGATAAATTAAAATATCTGCAAATTAATCTCACTAAGTTTGAAGCCCGTACAAGTACTTGAAGGTTCATTTCTGAAGAAACATCAGGGAGGTTTTCCCAGTAGCAAAAATTGTTTAGAAGATTCCAAAAAAGACATAAGTAATGTAAGAACACTTCATTACTTGCTGCGTATTTAAACTTTAATAGCCGCATGAAGCAATCACCGGACAAAGTCTTAAGACAGTTTACATACAAAAAGTAATTTTTAAAGTAGACATTTCGTATCATATAAACAGGGTCTAAGTTATCGACGGATAGTCAATTGTCTCGTAAGGATTGCGCTGTCTTAAGTAATCATCTGTCCTTACAGCCAGTGGAAGTTACTTTTCCAAAATTTCTAAAACTTAAAATTATTAATAACGTCATCTAAGCGCATGGTCAATGATTCATTGAGATTGCATTGTCTTAATTAATCATCTGACCAAGTTTGAAGTCCTTACGATCAGTGAAAATTACATTTCTAAAATTTATATATGTTTTATGTCAGAAACGTCGGAGAGGACGACAGACAACACAGGATAGGCGGCAGTAACACGCGTAAACCAAACATTGATCGCTTGCAGCTATCTATCAAATATTAGGTTAGAAACGAGTACGTATCTAGTTAGAAACGAGTATGTATCTGGTTAGAAACGAGTATGTATCTGGTTAGAAACGAGTATGTATCTGGTTAGAAACGAGTATGTATCTTTTAACTGGTAGGTTATAAATTAATAACCAGTAAGAAATATTTTTTAAATAAAATTCTTAAATGTTGTAGGTCTAGCTTTTCATGGTCCAAACGTCCAAGCGTCCAGGGTCCAGTTTTTCAAAATTGTCATTCAAAGATGCCTATGACAAACATTTGAGAACTTTATGACCTGTTTCCTTGTTTTCTCCAGACAGTAAAAATATCTGGTTTCCAATCTTGTTTTGATTTTTCTTCTGTGGAATCACTTACATTTGCAAAACGTGGACCAGAAATTCCTCCTGGTCCGGGAAAACGTTCTAGACTGGAAACTTGACTTTAAAGATGTAGTGCCTCGGAAAACATTCAAAACTTTACTCATTTCTTTGCTGCTTTTCTTTTTCCAGGGGGTTAATTATTGGAAATAAAAAGGAATATGGAGTTGGTAAAGCTGACAAGAACCTCTATTCGTTAAATAAAATTATAAATGTTCTAATAGAAAATTTAAAGCAGGAACTAAAGGGTTAAAGATTTATCAACATCAAGAAAATAGCTTTAGGAATGTTTTGGGAATAGCGATAGAGAACATCAAGTTGGTCTGTTAAACTGGAATATAATATTAATTAAAAAGTTATGAGAATAAATACCTTCACAAAATAATTTCATATTTACAAGCCAACTGGAGGATGTTGTTTTACACCGGAAAGACTGGTGTAGTTTTTATATTTTCAACTGCGTGACTAAGATTTAGTATCTTTTGTGACCATAAATGGAACTAAGGCCCATATTATTTAAATTTAGTTCTCCAGTGTCCACAATATACAAGTCTTCTAAATAGGGTATTCCTTTTCCATCCATAAAAGCTCGTGGACGAAAAGATCTTGAAATATGTTCGTGGAAAATTTTAGCAAAGTAACAACTTACTGTAAAATTCACATAAAATAAATTTACAAAAATAAAAACTTATTTCCCAATATCCATAGAAATACGTAATTAAAGTGATCTTACCTCCTGGAACGTTTTGATAAATAAATCGCAGGAAAATTATTAAACTTTTAAGAGCTTGAAGATCTACCGGTCATGGTCTTATATGGATACAAATTGGAATACCCAATCTTTATTACCTTTCGCATTTAGGGTTGAGGAAATATGAGAAGAAAAGTTTCTTTCCTTTAGAGTGGAGGACTAGAAATATATATACAAGAGAGATTCTTTTTACACTAAAATAGACATTTCCTGAAACTCCCAAATAAATTAAATTTGTTTTTATGAGAAGTTATAAACATCTAAAAACATGTCTTTATTGAAAATTTCAAGAATCTACGATAAGTAGAAAGGTTGTTTTGGCTATTGTATATACACCGCTCAAAGCTCTATAAATAATTCTGTAATCTCAACCTAAGCCTCGTTTCTATGCAAATATACAAAATTTAAGCCTTAAAACAGTTGTAGTTCTTTCTAGAAAAATGTAATATGATTTTTAAATGTTGAAAATTGATACAACGTTTCTCGGAGAACCCAATTCTGAAATTCATTTTTTATAGAAAGCAAACAAAATATTTGAGTTGCATCACCAACTCGGCATCATCACACAAATTAATTTCGAGAAAAGTTTATATCCGAATCTCTACTTTTGCGTTTAGGTTTGAGACAATATTGTTTATAGAACGGAGGATTAGAAATACACAAGAGAGATTCTTATTACACGGAAATACGCGAAAATAATAACATCATGGTCAAACAATGTCCTGATATCATCAAACAAACATTACAGACGTTGTTGCAACGTCGTGTGACCGTGGTGTGCCCACTGGGGTTTGGTATCGTGGGGAGGATACTCAAACATTCTAACCTTGACTTTCATTCTCACTTTTGTTGATGTTTCAGTAGAATTCAGTATTACTGCTTTAAAAGTTTCAGAGACATTAGTTAAAAAGTTTATTTTTTCTTAAGCAACCTAGTACACAGATCATATTTTCCAACTTACCACAAGCGGGAAGTTGATAACGTAGAATGCCTTGGGTACCAGTTTGCTTATTGTTTTGAAAAGAATGTACTTATTGATATTCAGAAGCTTATAAATATATTGAAGCATGAAACAAACTTTATATGTATTGATTGAGAGTGAGTGAATAGATTTTACAAATTGAAAAACCATAAAAGGTAACTTTACGAAACATATTGTTGCTATCGATTTAAAATTATTGTATCTGGTGTCCCCGGAAATTATTCAAATCTACATTCATTTCTTCGCTGTTTTGATTTTTCCAGGGGTGTTACTAATTGGTAATGAAAGGGAAATTAATGTCGGTAAAAGTTGATAAGTCCCCCTGATCTTTCATAAAATTATAAGGATTACTAATAGGAAATATACAATAGGCAGGAGGTGTATCCAGAAATTTTAGGGTTAATATCTATTGTTGCGTATGCTTCAAGTATTTATAAGCTTCTGATATCTGTTTATCAGGTTAATCCTTTAATGCATACTATCCCCGGAAAGGAATCAAAACATTGGTTATTTCTTCTGCTATTTTGTTTGTTCAAGGGGGTTAATTATTGGAAATATAACTTAAAATAAATTTGGTCCAAGCTGACAGACAGTATTATAAAGATTTCCAATGAGTAGTTTAATATAACCAAGGAGTATGCGCATGTGTTATAGGGTTATTCAGAAGCGTATAATATGTTCAATTATTCTTTGATAGGCTAATATATCGAGCGATTCGTACCTACCGGTTTTTTGGTTGTTATAATATAACCGGTCGTCTATTACTTTGCGTGGATCGAATCCTTCTTCCCGTAGTTTCACCTTTTTAAATTTGAATGTACTCGTTTGAGCGATGTTTTCGCACGAGGAAAGTCTTAAAAATTGAGGTCGCGCGTAATTTGGAACTTTATTTAACAATTCCGATCTAAAACGAACCAAATCGATTGAGTAGTCCGGGTCAGCGATGCAAGCCATACCAGCTCGTCCTTCGATACCTAATAAATGAAGGTAAAAACTATCAATTTAAAAAAATACTCAAATTACATTATTGTTAGCTACCACAGAATGGGGCAGTGCAGTCATAAATAGATTGTAATTTTTCACGAGGTCGCACGTTTGCACACGTTGCTTATTACTCGTTACCAGGTACAGTATTCGTTAGCTGATAACGTATCAGTTACTAGTTAATACTCTATGTTTCCTTACCTAAATCCTAACCACAGCCCTAACTAGTAAAACGTTATAGTTCCAATCTTGGACATAAATATATGGACAAGGTGCCAGATTAACCAAAATGACATAAATATATGGACAAGGTGCCAGATTAACCAAAATGAATTCACCACAAGTGATGTTTAAGTGAATACAGATATACAAAAAAGTTATGAGTTAAACTTTTTCCTTTTACCAACGACTTAACACTTGCGTAACTGTGGTTGTAGGCCACAGTTGTACAGGATGGGGGAAATGTGTCCTATATGACGTCATAAAACAATGAAAATTTTGAAATATGTACAATCTTTAACATTTTTGTTTGAAAATATTTGTATGTTTCCGCGTAATAACTAGAGCCGTTCTTGTTTGTTTTTTTCCACATTTGAGGAAAAGCAGCAAAACATGAATTTTTAACTGTTTTCTGTTACTGGTAACTTTGTAAACCAACCTCCCATCTAGGCCGTTAGTTTTCCGCCAGCAAATCTAAGGAAAAGGAAATAACGGCCCGGCGTACACAGTCTACTTGTTTTGTAGTTAGGAACACGAATAATACCTTCCTTTGACATCATTTCGTCATTTCACTGAATTCATATGAACTATAACATACCTGGTATTTCGACTCCATATACTACGACGTCAATCATACTTAAAACTCGAGTGATGACAGATTCTACTTCCGCTGTACCAACGTTCTCTCCTTTCCAACGGAAGGTATCTCCACCTCTGTCCTGGAAGTAATAATACCCTTCTTCGTCCTGTACTAAAATATCACCCGATCGGAATGCTGAATCACCTTTATTAAAAATATCGTGGCAAATTTTTTTGTCTGTAGCTTCTTTGTCTACGTAACCATCAAATTGATGCACAGGGTCACCTATAAAAGAATTAAAATTACTTTTATCGCCTGTTGTTGTCCCGGAAATTAATTAAATCCATACGCATTTCTTTGTTATTTTGCTTTTTCCAGGGGGTTATTATTGGGGGAAAAGGGGGAAATAAAGTAGTAAAAACTGCCCCCACCCCCTGGGTTTTCATAATATTATAAAGGTTTTCCAATAAGATATATATATATATATATAATATATATTTTTCTATTGAAGTTAGGTATTAACACCTCACAGACACTCACATACACAACACTGCACCACTAGCTGACGAGGACAATTAATGTATA
>JANTOQ010595900.1:0-10637 GCA_027564595.1 Bythotiara depressa
ATGACTTCGGAATAGCATGTGACAATGCACGTATCTAAGAACTTTTTAATGTTTTTTAATATAGTTTTTTAAATAAAATGAGAAATCTGTTATTTACTTTCATATCATATAACTATGCATCAAAAATTAAACAAAGGTTTCTAACGTCAAGTTGTCAAGAAATATATCACCACTGCTTGGCGAACAACAAGAATAACAACGATAAAAATAATAATTCCGGTTGTGTGTAATAAGATTAACGTAGGTAATGATTGTGTTACAAGAATAACGAAGTGGTTAAACTAGTGTTCTGGCGACGTATAACGTGTAGTCTTATATAACTCCTTATTAAATTTCAAGATAAACAGTTTAAATAAAAATCGTAAAAAACGTAATTATACTTCAAATGGCTCCTTAGTTATTTTAATATTTTATTTTAATAATTCGAATGTTGATTTTCAAATTTTTACAAGTATAAGGGCATTTAATGTTTTCTTCAAACCTCTTCTTTTTCAATAAGGGTAATTTTTTCTGTTGTTGGACCCTTGTTTGATAGAAAAGGTTTCACTGTTCTCCAGAATTCTTTTTTGTCCGCAACATCTTTTATGTTCAAATTATTATAGTATTCTTTTTTTACTTTCTTAACCAATGAAAGACAATAATTTCTCTGTTTTTATAAAGAAAATGGAATGCTAATTGTTATGCTTGAGAATTGGAAGAGAGCTGTTGACAAAGGTGATCATTTCGGTGCCTTGCTTACTGATCTTTTATTTATTTATTTATTTATTTATTTATTAATGAATGTTTATACAGGATATAAAAAGGCGTTTGATTGTCTCTCAAATGATCTGTTGATCGTTAAACGTAATGCATATGGATTTAATTGCCATCTCTTCGACATACCTCAGCGTAAACAGAGAACAAGAGTAAATTCAGTATTATAGTTCTTGGCTAGAAATACTTTTTGGTGTTCCACAAGGCTCCATATTAGGACCACTGCTGTTCAACATTTTCCTCTGTGACATATTCTTTGTTGTTGACGGTGTTGATTAAGAGAGCTATGCAGACGACAACACCCCCTATGTTGCAGGTTTAAACACAAGTGAGTATATAAAGTAAAGGTTTATAGGTATAGTATTAATAACAAGATTGCTCGTTACATTGCTTATGCGGATGATTTGATATTGATGAGTGCAAATTTATCTGGACTGCAATTTATGATAAACAAATATGTAGAAAGTTTAATGCCGGTAAAACCGAATTCGTTGTTTCAAGTGATTCATATCTTGAAAACCAATTTTTATACGTCGATGTTGACAAAGTTACACCAAAACTGGTCAACCTTAGTTTTCACTGGAAGCAGGATGATTTGCACTATAAGAAATTTGCCACTGCTGACAAGTCCCATCTTGCACACCGCATATCTGAAATGTGGGCTACAACAAACACTTTAATTTCTGCAGGTGTTAGGTTTACTCATCCTCACACCATATTTACAATATATCGTTATGTCAACCTACCAAAGCTGTTGTATGGACTATAGTTGTGTCATTTCAGCACCGGTATTAATCATTTCATTGACTGTAATGCATGAAGTGCTTTAAAAGCTCTATTTGATGTCTCTAAACACAGTTTAAATGTTCTTAATGAAATTGCTGGTATCCTCCCGTTAGCTATATATTAAAACTGCCTGTTACCAATAAGTTATTAGAAAATAAACCACCCCGTGATTTGTTATTAAACAGCTTAATACATTTGAAATGTGGTTCATTTACGTATTAGTTAGTAAATATTTGTTCACACCTCTCTATTGACTTGTTTGATGTTTTGCCCGTGGTACAACAAAACTTCCACACTTTCAACCTGATGAACAAATGACGCACGATAAGCAAGATATAGTAAATGAAGTTTGTTTGTTATTAGAACATGGTACATTCCAAACAGTAGAAAACGTTTCAGAGATCTGCTGGAAAGTCATATACCGACTTAACTGTGTTTTTTTTATTGTTTGTTTTTCAATTAAGAGTTTATATAATAATGTAGATGTACCTTTATGGTGTTTGAAATAGAAATAATATATATTAATCTTGTTCAGAATGTTTATCTTTCAATTAAAGGCGTACATGTTTTTATTCATCATACCATGGTGAAGAAAAGAACAGTATACCAAAAAATAGCAATTATGGAGTTGTAAAAAGTCTAGAATTTTTTTTGCAGCTCAATTTGTATCATTTAGATGCTCAGGCTTTTAAAAAATGAGTTGTATATAAATCAATATAAAAATGGATACAAGTGCTCTTAGCAAAGTAATTACAAAATAATAAAATGCAGTAATAATTTCACGCTAGGCTCCTTTCATTAACATATTGTTTCAGCAAATCACTTTTTATTAGATATATAACTATCATATACAAGATAAATCTTTCTCATACACTGTTACCATTGTGGTTTATCAATTATTTGATATTCCGACTCGTTCATTTGTATAGTTTAATATTGACATTAAGATTAAGTTACATTTAAAAACAAAACACTTCAATAATAATAGTCATTAAACACTTGTGAATGTAACAGAGCGTCGTGTACAAAATGAATGAGGGTAAAGAGTGCCTTGAAGTTAAACAAAAAGATGCTGAAACGGAAATAACAACAAGATTAGCTTATAAAAGACTTCTAATTATATCGACGGCATTCCTTTTCCTCTTTACTGCCTTCCAAGGGCTGCAGAATTTACAGAGCAGTATTCACGATGACGCGTCACTTGGTTTTACCTCCCTTTGTTTGATATATGGAACATTTGTGACGTCGTGTGTTTTTGTACCAACAATTTTGATTAATAAAATTGGTTGCAAATTTACGATTCTTATTTCCATGGTTGGGTTTGCTTTGTATACATTGGCTAATTTCTACCCAAAATGGTGGACGATGGTGCCTGCATCCATCATATTGGGTAATGTTTTTGTTACTTTTCCTGTTGTTTCTGACAAGCACGTTAATGTGAACCTCGGCTCTCGAGCTCATTCCCAGTGGGAATTTCATGGTCAAACTACGTATTGGGAACGTTGAACAAACGTTACAACGTTGTGATAACGTTGTTGCAACGTTGCGTTTCCATGATGTGCCCACTGGGTTTCTTTTATAACAGACCTTTCCCGAAATTAATTTATGTGACGTCACTCCAAAATTTCGTTTGCTTATGCATAAAAAAGTTTATTCGTCAAAATTTGTATTTATGCTCAAGGTTTTAAAAGCATAAAATGTTTTTAGAAAGATTTACACCTGTTTTAATGTTCAACATTTTTTAAACAAACTGCATCGAAACGAGGCTCGGGATGATTACAGAATTATTGTGAGAGTATTGACTGAGTGTATACAATAACCGAAGCAACCTTTTTACTTATCGTAGATATAAAATTGAAATATCCGACAAAAACATTGCTTTTAGATTATGTTTGTACCATGCATTCTCATAAAAACAATTTGTTGTTGCTGTTTTTAATTACAAGAGGGAGAGGTCTATTGCATAATAATGCTGAAGAGATAAAAAATATTTTTTCCGTTTTTCGCTAGCGATAGGACGGCAAAACTCACCAAATGGGAACATTCGAATATTATATAATTAGCATCGTATTTTGTACCAATTTCAGTTCTCAGTTATTGTTGTATATTGTTCGAAATTCGAGGCTCTTGTGCATTTATTTGCACTGAACACTAGTGCAGCACGTTGTACGTTTGTAAGTAAAACTGATTATTAACTTTAGGTTTTTCAGCCGCACCTTTATGGACTGGTGAAGCATCTTACATGACCACAACTGCAGTTGAATATGCCAGCTCGTTCAACTTACCAAAAGATGCAGTCATTGCAAAATTCTTCTGCATCTTTTATGTTATGGTGCAAGGAAGCCAGATATCTGGTAACGCGATATCATCAACTGTGCTAAGACCACCAGGTGATTCTCTGTTTTATTTACTCATAACCATGCTCCTACGTTCCTCCTCTATAATCTTGTTGAAAAGGAATGACAATGAAAACATTTGGTGTTTTTTTTAATATATAACGTGTAATTTCACGGTCCGTTTTTTTTTTTTAAACATTATAACGAGTAATTTCATGGTCCGTTTGGTTTTTTTAAACATGTAACGTGTAATTTCATAATCCATTTGGGTTATTTAACATATAACGTGTAATTTCACGTTGTAGGTAGTACAAACTTTCATTATGTGGGACTATATGAAAGATAAGAAACCTACATGGAAGATATTGGTGTTTATCAGTCCAGTATTGAAATTCATAATGATATGATATATTTATCACGCCATGGGCCAGACTAGATTAAGTCTCTCTCTAATTTGTAGATGTGAAAGAACTGTAGCGCGATTAATAACATAATGTTACTCATTTAAATTTTCTTTCTCAACATTTAGCAAATAAACCATGAAAACATTAAGTTTTATTTTCTTCCCGCAGATTCTTGTTGCCGTTTGTTTAAAATTTACGACACCCGATTTTGAACGTTTTTGACTTCCATAGAAGATGGATGAACTAAATTATTCAATACAATCCAAGAGACACTAATAGATATTAAGCCCCTATTCACACGAGACACCATAAGAATTCAAATTTCTTTTTTGAGTTTTCTCTTTTACTTTATTGGCTTGGCTTGGCTAAGCTTGACTTGAGCGTTTAGGCAGTTTTGATCTCTTGAAGCCACCATGGACACATTACGGCTTGTAACATTTCTTTCTGTTGTACAATGTCAACTCATCTTTTGGTGGGCCGTACATGATCCTCTGCTGCAAATGATTTTTTTCATGATGAATGATTTTATTGGTCTCTTTTGATTTCTAATAGTAGAATAAGTGACCGGTATAGTCCCAGGTACAGTTTTCTATTAAAGATATCATCTCGAATCTGATCGGGAAAGTAATTTTATATACGTACATGCTACACATTTTTCAGTCGATCAAGACATCACTGTCCTTTCCTAAATCTATTCGTTTCTGGGGTGTTCACATCCACTCCACCCCACACCCTGTTCATGTTCAATTCCTATAATTTAATGCTAATAATTCCAGACTTTCGTAATGGTAGCCATTGCAACTATATTGCCAAGAAAAGGTGAAAACTATTGCCATGCGTTGCTTGGAATTCTCAAGAATACAAACTCTCTACTATAATGCATCTACGTGACTGTAAATTGTAAACTTCAGTGGATTTTTGTCACAACAATTTCGTAAAAATCTTATGGAACCGAGGCAGTACATAGTAAGTAACCAAAACATCATTTTTGACGTGGAAGGTTGGACGTTTTAACACTTGTATTTAGACTATAAGTTCAAATTCCAGCTCCTTTTTTCAAAAAAACTCAAATTTTTAATCGAATATTTTATTCAGTTTTGAGGTTAAATATTTGATCAAGTAAATAAACTAAGATTATAAAACGAGACAAATCCATAAGGAAGTTCCGAATGAATTTCGTTCATCGTTGTATTGAACATCATGAATTATCGCACCCTGAAATGAAAAACATAACAAATGGAAAAATTACATTATGATGAATACTAGAAATAGCTACCGCTAGAATGCCCATAGAATGTCCCCGAGCAACACTATCTAAACATTTCTTCAGTTACGTAACAACAAGCTCACTCAGACTAACGATTGACGTCATTGATAGCCGTAGGATACTACTGATATTCCAACGTTCAAGTTATTTTTGGGTTTCATTTGATATCAATGCCACAATGTATTATATTTCCAAGTTTTCAGACTTCATTGTAATTGTATGGTACATTTCTTTGAACTCTCTACGAAGGAGAGTTACGAGAGTCACTATTATGTGCGGTAACTGTGAGGTACATTTCTTTATAAATGGCTTTATGGATTAGAGCGATCGTGATGACGTCACTAATGTCACTAACTTTGCGTGGCTAATAATTACATTTTGGTGACAAAATCTCGATGTCTTATCTTTACAACATTTTAGGCCTTATGGTAACTGTAAACTAGAATCTTTATAAAAACCACTGCAGAGGAGAATGATGGTGATGACGACACCGAAAGGTGTCTTGCTTTACAATTTTTTGGTTTTACGGTAGCTGTTGGGCCACAATCTCGAAACAGACTCAATCTCGAAGCACGTATAAACAGCTCCATCGAAACAATAGCCGTAACAAAAGAAAACACGCGTTGATCGTGTAATAGTGAGATCAAAAGAGAGATCAAAACACATATTCAAGGGGCATAATTATATGTAATATACACATAAATGTATTAAATGGTCTCGTAAAGTAATATAAAGTTAATCAAAAATTATATTTAAGTTTAAGTGTTAATTGATCAGTTACACGGTTGAATGTACTTTTTGGAACACGGAAATAAAATGAGTAAATGAGAAACAAAACAGATACACAGTCAATGTCAATTATTATAAAATTCAGCCTTCAAGAGAATTCTGCTAATTCATCAAATTAATCAATTGTCTGTATAAATACACGCATTCGATAGCCAAGGACTGACAAAACGCAAGCAGTTTATATTGTTGTTTGTTTTGAAAAAAACGCAATAAAAAAATTAATTGATTATTTATATCCAAACCAGTTAAGGCGTTTTCCTAAGAGTACATATTTTAAAACGAAAAAGTTGATCTACGATTGGGATATATAGACCAGTTATAAACGTAATTGGTAAGTAGAATCCACGGTCCTTTTTCTGATTAAAAAAGCCAACAGGCATTACAAATAGACTACAACAGCCGTTAGAATGGTTCAAAACGGAAAATGTCTTGCTTCAACTTTGGTCCGATGGGAACGCAGACCGGATCTCGAAGCAAGGCATAAGAAAGGGGCATTGTCAAAACATTATATTACTTCCGTACGAAAACAAAGCAGAACGTATAACAAATAGACAGACTACAACAGCCGTTAGAATGGTTCAAGTCGGAAAATGTCTTGCTTCAATTTTGGTCCGATCGGGACACAGACCGGGTTTCGAAGCAATGCATAGGAAAGGGGCACTGTCAAAAAATTATGTTATTTCCGTACGAAAACAAAAGCAATACGACTAACAAATAGACTGCAACAGCCGTCTGTCAAAAAATTATGTTATTTCCGTAGGAAAACAAAGCAGTACGATTAACAAATAGACTGCAACAGCCGTTAGAATGGTTCAAAACGGAAAATGTCCTGCTTCAACTTTGGTCCGATGGCGACTCAGACCGGATCTCGAAGCAAGGCATAAGAAAGGGGCATTGTCAAAAAGTTGAAATAGGACGTCTCGTCTCGCTGTTTATTTAATTAACCAGTGTCTTGTTTTTATACGGAGAGAAGGCTGTTTCTAAAGT
This sequence comes from Bythotiara depressa, assembly GCA_027564595.1. Lineage (NCBI taxonomy): Eukaryota > Metazoa > Cnidaria > Hydrozoa > Anthoathecata > Bythotiaridae > Bythotiara > Bythotiara depressa. The sequence goes on from JANTOQ010595900.1 coordinate 7,323, forward strand.
TTTACACCTTTCGTGCTTCTAAGTGCGGTCAGTGTTCTGACCGGACCCAAGTCTAAACAGAAAGTTACTCAAATTGAACTACCATACTAACGGCTGTGATAGTTTATTAGTGATGGGAACTTGACTTGTTCTCGTACAAAAGGAATATGATCTCATACAAAAGGAATATAAATTTTAATAGTGTTCTACTACTCATGTTTTCCTTCTAGATTCGGCCCGTGTTCCGGTTGGACCTAAGCCTAAATAGAACATTTTCCGAAATGACCCGTTATTAAGTCTATTTTAGTTTATGAGAAACGGCTTTACCTTTATATTCATATTTGTCATTATTCGTCTAAAGGTGTTGTAGTAATTTATTTGTAACTTTCCTCCTTGTTTTTATGCTTAAAGAACAGTATTTTTTAATGGTCCACTTCTTCCGGACTGAGTCCCGATTGACCCGAAGTCGAAGCAAGCCCTTTTCCGATTTGAACATTTTAATTTAGCAATGGGTTTTGTCTCCTTTTCTTAGAAAAAAAACGCTCTAACACAGGACTTCTGCCTACTTCTTGCATTTAGATTCGTTCTGTATCCCGATCGGACAAAGTTGAAACACCAGAACATATTCTTATTTGAAACATTCCATTCTAAAGGCCTTTTTAGTTTATTAATAATAACTTCTCCTATGTTTGCTTTCTTCGATGTGTTTTTCTTATGCTTTTTTTCAAAACTAACAGATCAAATTCGAAGCAAGACCATTCTAATGGCTGTTATAGTCTATTTGTTATATGCTCTGCTTTGTTTTCGTACGGAAATAACATAATTTTTTGACGATACCCTTTTCTTATGCCTTGTTTCAAGATCCGGTCTTTTGTCCTGATCGGACCAAAGTTGAAGCAAGACAATTTCCTATTTGAACCATTCTAATGACTGTTGTTATCTATATGTTATAGGTTCGTCTTTGTTTCGTACAATAAGAACAGTGTTTTTCGAAGATGCGCTTTTCTTATTACTTGTTTCAAGTTTCCGGTCTTTTGTCTCGATCGGACCAAAGTTGAAGCATGACTTCAATATTTTAAACAAAATATTCCAGAATAAAATCACTCTAAATAGCCTCTGTAGTTTATTGGTTATTGATTCCGCTTCGTTTTTGATTAAAAAAATTGACAATGCGGTTTCTTGATGCTTTGCTTCAAGATCTGGTCTGGCTCCGATCGGACTGAAGTTGTAGCAGAACATTTCCTAATTACAGCCATTCAAATGGAGGTTGTATATAGTTTATTAGCAATCGTTTTGTCTTGGTTTCGTGCGATAAGAAAAATATTTTTTCTTATGCGTTGTTTCAAGATCTGATCTGACCAAAGCAGGTGGAGTCGACTTCTTATCGGGAGAATGAGAGAAGTAATACACCTTTTTCCGAAGTCGTGAAGTCGTGGTCGTTTGTATTGGTTTAAACAAAACACGAAAATTTCGACCAAAATCCACAAGACAACATGGACGCCAGAATGACTGGTGTGTTGCTACGAATCTTTTGGTGAAATTTCAGTTACGTTATGGGTTATAACTGTGCTGTTAACTTGTGTAATAATGGCACGTATAGATTAGCCCTATTCATACCGGAGTTTTTTTACCATTGATAAACCGGGGGCGCGCTGATTAGGCGCACCCCAAATAAAATCTACTGCTTAACCGCCTTGATCTAAATGTTTTGAGAGTAGTACCATCTACTTTTCCTTTACCTAAAAAATCTTATTTTGACAGTTTGGCATCAAAATTGCTTCCTAAAGCACTCCGGTAACATGGGCCACCATCGAAAAATGGCGAAAAATTAGGTTTGCGGGTATTTTTCAAATATATGTGGTAAACCAGGAAAATATACTTTTGTTATGATGTTTTAATCTATATTAGCAGTAACATATCTCAACTAAACATAATAGAAACCAGAGAACCAGAAATAAAGTGAAAATATAATAAACTTAATTATATCGGTATCTCCCCTTTTTTAACGGATGCCCCTAAATGGCGGCAACGCTTCAATATTTGCACACAAACATTTTGCGGTCTTAACCGCCTTATAAAAATATTAACAGTCAGCGAAGCGCAGAGTAATCAGGTTATTTTTCAGGAAATGGTGGCTAAAAAAATACAGGGGGCGCTGATTCAGCGCGCCCCCGGTATGAATAGGGTTAGAGAAGTGAAAGAAGAAAATTTGCAAAATCCATAGCTGCAAAAAGCATGATTGCTCTTGTCAAGATTTTTCAAATTGATACCTTTTCCTACATCGAAAAATAATACTGAAAGACGGAAGATTTTGATTAGTTTAATTAATCGACTGAAAACTGGGTCAAAGACGAAGCTGTTAGAGTCAATAAAGATGCTAGAGTGTGTTCAAAGCACTTTCCTGAAGGTGAGCCCACTCTTTTAAACCCATATCCAACAGAGAATTTAGGTTATGATACTAGGAGTAAAGTATCTACGTTAAGCCTGCTGTCAAAAGATAGTTCATCAAAACGCGCAAAGAGAAAGTTATTAACCGTTGCTGCACCAAGCATTCAACACACAAAGCTTAAAAAAATTAACGATTCTCACAAAACATTGCTCTAGTTACAACAAAAGCTTCATCAAACGACACGCATGTGCAATCAAATCATCAAATGTGCCAACAAATTCCATCGATGTTAAACAAAGAATTTGATTGGTTTCTAGAAGTAATATTTTAATCTGATTCGCTAGTACTTTTAGGAACCAGAGCGTTTGATTGGCTGACCTATAGAAAATTATATTTTTTCATCGCAGTATATTTTTCAAAATGTTGTCTTTGTTTATATCAGTTTTTCGCGTAACACAATACCAAAGAAGGAGAAAAAGGTACAAGAAAAATGTTAAGAAGTTAGAAGTTTTTTACGTTTGATATGTTAGAAATGTGAAGCAGAGGGAAAATATCAGACTGCCTCTTTTCTTAATACTTTAAGGGGATAGCACGATGATATTGTATATAATTTTTTCCTCTTACCCAGTAGCCCTGCAGTGCAATATTTGCCTTGGTTATCAATAGGGTTAATAAAGTTTCACCAAAAGATTCGTAGCAACACACCAGTCATACTGAAGTCCATACATAAAACCATACATACTTGCAACTAATGTTTCAAAAGATCCGATAATTGATTTGTTCCGTAGCGACATAGTTAATAGAAAACAAGAAGCCGCTCGGCTTTAAAACTGGGAGAATATGGCAGGGTTTCTAGAGATCAAAATTTTCTGAGTTATGTCTCCATAATGCCAGAAATATTTACTTGGAAAAGGCCATTTATTACACGTAATAATAACATAAGTTAA
>JANTOQ010596011.1:0-10637 GCA_027564595.1 Bythotiara depressa
CCCCCCCCCCCCCCCCCCTTCAAATAAAAGAATATCTAATCGAAATTTACTTGTATAAAACAAATTTTGGAGGGATATTACAGAATTTCTAGCGGTGGATAACATTTTAGCTATTTTGGTTGGCGACTAATTAGCTTGGTTTTTATATCTTGTTTCTAAGCAACCTGTTTTTACCTATTTTTGTTGATTAAGCTAGTAGTTGATCGTGTTGGTTTATTGTAGTTTCACAGTTTAATATTACCTTAAGGGAATACATTTTCCGGGAATTAATTTTCGCGAATTTCGCGAATTTTGGCCAAATTCACGAAATTTAGTTCCTGCGAACAGTTGCTAAGCAAGCTATCCGTGAAAATTAATTCCCGCGAAATGTTCCAAGTTTCAATTCGCAAATATTAGTTCCCGCGAAATAATTGAAAAGAGCTATTTTTTCTCAGTTTACTATTTTCTCTATTTCAACATAATACAATTGTATTTGTTTTGTCGCAGTCATCTCTACGCCTGTTACATTCCTCCTGTCTTCTGAATAGAAGGAGTACTTGGCTGCTTTTTTGGCGAGTTGTTCTTCTTCCGTTTCAGAAGTGTAGGTTGGGCATCTTCAACATTTCTTTTCCAGCAAGTCAATTTAATATGCCAGGTTACCGGCAACCTTTCAGGAAGGATAGAAATAACAAGGAGGAATAGTTCTCTATGTTAGGGAATATATAATAACAAAAAGGTTATCGACACAACATTTCTACCAGACGATATAGAATGTATTTTTGTTGAGATAAATCTTCGTACGAAGAAGTATCTCCTTTGCTACACCTACAATCCGAGAAAGTCTAACATCAGCTATCATCTAAAACACATTGGCCACGTGTTTGACAAACATTGCTCATCATATGATAACATCCTTATTGTTGGAGATCTGAATTCAGAAGTAAGTAAACCTGCTGTGAGTGATTTTTGCAATGTTTATGATTTTACACAATCTCATTAAGGAGCCTACGTGTTATAAAAATCCTCAAAAACCTACATGTATAGACTTAATTCTTACAAATAGGCCACACTCGTTTCAACACACTAAAACATTTGAAACTGGACTATCAGACGTTTATAAATTAACTGTAACTGTATTAAAACGTTATTCCGTAAAAAATAAGCCAAACAAAATAACATATAGAGCATATAAAAAATTCTTAAATGAACATTTTCGCAAAGATCTGGAAATGGTCTGTACAACAGAAAATATGACGATTTTCATTCAGTCTTCGTAAGGATTCTTGATAAGCATGCTCCTCTTAAGAGAAAGTATGACAGATCAAATCAAAAGGACTTTATGGATAAGGAATTGAATCAGGCAATAATTCATAAATCATAATTTGAAATAAATATAATAAATATAATACAGAAGAAAATAGGAAATCTTAAAATAAGCAAAATAATTTTTGCGTGAATCATTTTCGGAAGAAGAAACAGTACTTCATGAATTTTGATGTTAAAAAGGTTACTGCATATAAGCTATTCTGGAAGATAGCTGGGCCCCTATTATTCAGATAAAAGTTCCAAGACAGGCAAAACGACTCTTGTAGAGAAAGAATGCATTATATCAGAAGATGTAAAAATTGCGGAAACTTTCAAAAAGTACTTTGGGAGTATTGTAAATAATTTGAAGATTGAACAAAATCCAATCATCTCTGTGATCCAGGTTATGAGACTGATCCTATAATAAGAGCCATAAAAAAAAAAGGAAACATCCAAGTATTTTGAAAATAAAAGAGCTAATGTGTAAATCCAACAGATACGAGCAATTTCAGTTTGCAGAATTAAACCTAGAAACAATTACCAAAGAAATCGAGAAACTTGACACAAAAAAGCAACTCCGTAAGGAGATATTCCTGTCAAAATCATAAAAGGCAGCAAAGGTATTTTTGCATTTATTTTAAATCAAAGTTTTAATGACTCCATCTCTATACCTCATTTCCCTCGGAAACTTAAAACTGCTGATATTAGTCCAGTTTTTAAGAAAGGGACTCAAACAATAAATCTAATTATAGACTTGTTAGAATTCTTCAATGTTTGTCTAAGATATTCGATACGATCAGATATATTCATACATAGACCCAATTCTCTCAAAGTTTCAATGTGGTTTTCGTAAGGGTCCCAGTACACAGTATTCTCTAATATCTATGATTGATTTGTTGGACACTTTTAACAGATTTATCTAAAACATTTGATTGCCTTGTTCATGATTTTCTAATAGCCAAGTTCTATGTCTATGGTTTCAGCAAAAATTTGTGATATTATCAATTTTTTGCAATTTAATATTTCATGTACTGCAAATCAAATTAAAACAAACCATATCATTTCTAAAAGCCGTAATTAAGATCTTTCAAGCCACACTAATGAAATGTTTCAAACGTGCAAAGAAAAATGCTGACGCCCGCAGAAAAATCGTCATTTCGTCACTTTTTTCAGCGTTTAATAGCAATATCTCGGGAACCAGAGATCGAAATTTAACAAACAGTATCATTTTTAAAATCGTCTTTCCAAGATCAATCTATTGGTACTAACAGTTCTTTCGTGCAATGACTTTCAAAATTCAGTTTTGTGTGGTCTCCCTTTGCACCTTTAAAATACACATTCTGGTCTATTAAATTCAAGTGTGCTAGGAAAATTAGAGTGGCAAACAAGTTTTTTCTGAAATTCCAAGTATAGGTCTACACTCTGAAGTAGATTAGAAATTTCCCTCTGACCAATGAGGTTGACCCCTCACCCCCACCCACCCTAGCACTCTGACTATTTCCTTTCCTTCTAGTTTCTTAGTTACAGCAAACGAGAAGCACAATAGTAATGAACACGAAGCCCTGAATATTATCGAGTACATCATTTTTCTCTACAAAAATAAATACATTTTTTTAAATCATTTAGTTAGGGTCAGGGTTAGGACATATTTCTGTTAAAAAAAAAAGAAGAAGAAAAGCCGTAACACTGACCCAATTTGATTTTTAAATATTATGATCATCATGGAAAATTTTGGTGCGGATAGGTTGAACTTAACAACGGCGAAATATATCACGAAACTTAAACTGAGATGTTCTACTTGAGGTGTATCAGGGCTGGCAAATAGAGATGTTCTTCGGAAATTATTAAGCCTCACAAGTGAGAGTCGAGTGGAAATGCCCCGTAAATATAGCGATTTTGGCTAAAACTAGTACTCTTGAAACGATTTAACCTGTAGTTTGGTTCCTAATAGCCCTCCGTAAATTTTGACTCGTATATGTTAGGATCTTTAAACTTGGCACAGTTGTTAACTATTATGAAAATAAACAACATCATTGTATTACCTATAAGATTGTAGGAATTCTCACATAATTTCGGTTTAAAAGCTCAAGCAGTTTCGGAATTATTAATAAAATTTCACTAGCCCCCCTCCCTCAGTACTAATAGGGCTAATGCATAGATAGGCTTATATCAAAGGAAGCTTTACCGACAATGCTGCCAGACTTTTTAATAGCTTACCAGATGACATTAAGAAAGAGGGACGCTTGGAAACATTTGTCAACCGATGCAAACAATATTTAATGGACAAATCACTCGCCACTCATATGTAATCTAATATAGTTTTTTATTGTGTTATAATCTTTTATATATATATATATACATGTTTTAAATTGCATTTCAGATGAATAGCCATGTAATGGAAATACTGAAATAAATTATTTAATAATAATAATAGGCCTACCTCCTGCTTATATCAACTTTCAATCGCAAACCTTTATAATTATATGAGGAACCAGAAATGACAAATGATTTTATTCATTTCCGGAGACAGTTCATTAAATTGTTAATATTTTAGACTGTGTATATTAAAGGGTTAATAAATTCGAATTTCTTCTCTTCCCGAAATATAAAATGTTTTTAGAAGGATGACAACCTCGTTCCCAGGGACTTTTTTCCTTTTTTTATTATATATAACTGATGGTGGAAGAAAAATTCTCATCTCTCCTCCAATATCAAAAAGAGAAAGAGGCCCTGGGGACAAAGTTAATTCAATCACTATCGTTTGTTTTTGTGAGCAGAATTCCTATTTTAAGTCTACGGTACGTATAAATTATGTACAGTTATTACTGTTTCTTATTATTATTACTCTTTTAACTTGTGTTCAGGGGAGAAACTGACGTCAAGATGCTGTCATTATGGAATTTTTAACCAAAAATTTAATTTCTGTTTGAAATTTATTTTCAATAAATTAAAATCCAATTGCACTACAATTACAGTGGAATAATATAGTCAGAACATATTTATTTAATACAGGAGTTGGATTTTCAGGCATAGATCTGCATGATACCTCCCCCAAATATTTTTGCAAATATTTTTCAGTGCATCCCCTAGAATCTGACTACCCAATAGTTGGGTTAACTGATAAAAAAATATTTTCCAGTCTCCTCTTCAGAATTGGCAGAAACTCGCTCCTATAATTTTTCTAAAACCTAAAAATAAAAATTGAACATCTGCTTAGGAGCGTAACAAGTTGGAATTATTGCACACGAACGTTGTGTTAAGTTATACTGCCCTAAGTTCCCGACAAAATTTGACCTAACATCTCTAAAGCCATTGGACCATTATCAATTGGTACCATATGTCCAGAATTCATAATATAATATAAACTGAAGTTGGAAAAGGTTTTCAAAAATGCTTGAGTATCACCTTTCCTTCCTGTAAGATATAGTGGCTTTCGATCAGCATTTAAAAAGTTCATCAATCCCGGCCATTTAAGTTTTTTAATCCACGACTCCACACTAGGTGTATTGCAAAGTGCATCCAACTGTCCTTGGTAAACAACAACCTTCAATCCATTCGCCAGTAGTTTATCAACAAATTCAACTACAGGTGTCAAAATATCCTCAAGATATATGGAAACATTCATTGACTGTGAACCCCACATAACATTTTCTGGTATTATTCCAAGTTTAGCTTTAATTTTACCATTCATCAGATCAACTAAGCTTTCATGATAATAAATGCCAAGGAGTTGATTATAAATATTTTGAATATCATTAGCACCTTCATCAACTTTAACATGGTGTTGAAGTACATTATACATATTCACATTATCTGTAACCAGCCGAATTAACTGCATTGCTATTCCAACAAAATCATAAGCCTCTTTGATCTTTCCTTCATTAAAAAACAAAAGAGCTTTCTGTGAAGTATTCTTTACTAACTGTAAGTCTTTCTCATCTAGCAGATTATACTGGTAGAGATATGGTCCCCAATGGATAGCAGAGTTCAGTATGGATATTGCAGAGTCCCCAAGTGCAACACCAATGAAGTTGCAATCAATTTCACGACTTTCTATTCCTTCATATAAGCGTTGGCCAAACACTACTGCCAATTTCCCACCATAAGATTCACAAAATATGTAAAACTTACTCTTCTTGAATATTGGCATCTGATCTAAAAACCTGCTGAATGTTATATACAAATCTTCAGCTATTTGAGATGTATTTCTATTAAATGCAGCAGGGTCGGTTACGTAACTAAAACCAGCACCAACTGGACTATCAACAAATAAAACATTAGCTTTCTTCACCCAACTTGTATTTCGTGGGTTCATATTGATGTCTAACGGGCCAATTTCTTCAAAATTTCCGAACCCTGTGCCTGAACCACCCGGTCCTCCTTGAAGCCATAATACCAAAGGAAGGTCATCTCTACTTTTTTGGGACTGAGCCCCATAGAGCCACCAAAACACATGTGCATCTTTACGAACAGTAACATAACCCCATTTTTCATTTGGAATTTCTGTGGAGTCAGAACGTATATCTTGAACTGTCAGAGCATTACACACAAAATGCAATGTTACAAAAAGATTAACTGTAAACAAGACCAGCTTCGACATTTCACTCCAAAATGTTTCTACTCTACAATTTTTCTTTTCGTTGAGTTTACCTATAAAAAAATACAGTTCATATGATTTATAAAGACCAGTTAGATGTTTACATCACATAAAGTTGTTAATTTTGAAAAAGAGGCACTTTTGCAAATATATGTATATCTATTTTCAAAAATTTTGATTTTAAATTTTGTGAAAAAACGAATACAAGGAATAAAAGTATATGAGCTAAGAATGATTGAAGTGTTGTATTTACATTACGTGAGATATGAGTTAAGAATGATTGAAATGGTGTATTTACATTACATGAGATAATACGAGTTAAGAATGATTGAAATGTTGTATTTACATTACATGAGATACGAGTGAAGAATGATTGAAATGGTTTATTTACATTACATGAGATACGAGTTAAGAATGATTGATATGTTGTATTTACATTACATGAGATACGAGTTAGGGTCGACTTTACATGTAATACAATATAATAAATAGAAGAACTTTTGTTTCGGGAAGTTTTTTTGTTGCGAAAAAAAATATTCATGAAACCGTGGAATTTGATTCCACTAAATATTCCTAAGTTGATCATTTATGAAAATTGATTCTAGCGAAAATAATTAATAACGAGTAAAGAAAAACAGAATAAAAATAGTAGACCACGTGTTATTGCACACAACATCTCAAATAAAGAAAACATATAAAGACTGATAAGAATTTTGATGACTAAGATATGTTTTACTTTCAATTCCCTTACTTTTCTCTGACTGTCAAAATATATCATGAATTTCCTCCCAATTTTTCAACCAGTGGCCACCTGGGTAACGCAAACAGTTACAGTACAAAAATAATAAACTTGACCCATAAATAGACCACAAATCATGATCACAAACAACAAAATATGTTGATAATGTCTACATACAAAGTCTTAATAATTAACCCTCCAATTATTATAATTCGATCAAAAGTTGAAGCTCATCAAATAATTTTCAAATTTGAGAGAAACAGAAAATTTCTTAGCTCCATAACATCAGCTTTCCCCCCTTTTTTTTCATAATTAAAAAAATAGTATAATGGATATTAAGAAAATCAACTAAAATGAGTTGTCTGAGTTTAACCCTTTAATGCATAAGTATACCTCCTGGTTATATTAAACTTCCCATTAGAAACCTTTATAGTTTTATAATGAACCATCAGCTTTTACTAAACATAATTTACATTATACTTCCAATAATGAACTCCCTAGAAAAAAGCAAAATAGCAAAGAAAAGAGCAATCATTTTATTTTTCTGGGACGCTATGCATTAAAGGGTTAATGTCAGGCATAGTTGATTGTTGATGCTGACAAGAATCTTGATTCAATTACACCTTTCAGTCTGCTTTCAAGAGAAATCTTAGTCAGTGTCCTTGTTAATGTATTTCTGACCTATGTGTCTAATGACTTCACAAATCCAACAAAGGGCCAATTCTGAGACAAATTGAATGATTAATTTTCATTAATGTGTCAACCCCCTAACTATTCAACCCCCTACTATTAGGCAAGGGAGAGTGCATTGTTGTTCTGCTGCACCTTCCTGTTTAGTACTCCAGCTAACAAAATTCAACTTATTTAAATTGTAGATATAAACACAACTATAAGGTGCAATTGGCGTCGCAATCAATGTACTATGTCAAACACCGATTCATGCTTATAATCCAGTCAACAGATATGCTAAAGGAGTAGAAATTGAAAACAAATAAATAAAAACTTGTAAACATTATCAAACTCTAGTGTTAAGTCAATTCCATTTAGTTTTTTGTGGGATGCTGCACAGATTTTACGTGAGTTTATAAAATATATAACATGCATAAATTACCCCCAAAGATTTATATCTGTGAGATCTTATTTGCATCAAAATATACACCTAACCTTTTAAGGCATAATGTCCTCTGAAATTAATTAAATCATTACTCATTTCCAGGGGGTTAGTTATTGGAAATATAATGTAACATAAATTTAATTAAACCTGATAATACCACCTGGTTCCTCCCATAATTATTAGGTTTTCTATAAGAATATTATCATATTCAGGAGGTACTGTATATTCATGCAATAAAGATTAAGACAATACCTAATGCTCTATTATCTATTAATTTCAAAATCTTTTATATACCATATCAATACAAATAAATATTTTAGCAAGAAAACAAAATATGTCACATATTTTATGGCAATTTTCTTTAGTCCAACAATTATCCTAATCAATTTGGCTACAAGAATATAATGTAAAATAAATGTATACCAAATTGAAATGCATACCTCCATACCATACATTGGAAGTTTATTGAATAATTTCATGCCGAATCAGGGGGTCTTATAGTAGCTTTTACCAAATTTATTAGGGAAGAGTTGACAAGGGTAAGAGGTATTCATTAAATGCTGATGTTAACAGTTCTAAATAAATATATATTTATTTACTTTTAGCTTATCTGATTTTGCACATTTTACATGTACAATTACTTGTACCCCAAAATGCAGGTTTTCGATAAACTCGTTGTTGTTTTAATTTAAGGAGAACAAAAAAATTTTCATTTACAAAAATTCTGATTTATTTGCTGCACATAGGTACTTGAAGTGAGACTTTAAACACAAAATTGCACTTTCTAAATTTGAAGCTTTCAACATAAATACACACTAAATGTATTCAGGCTAAATATAAGTTTGCAAACTAGCATGCAAGAAGGATGTCTAAACATCATTAAAATGACAGAATAAGTAAAGTTTTTGAATGTTTTGTCATTTCTGAAAAATCTATTGCATTTTTGGGTAAAGTGCATACATCTTGGGGTATGTTAAAAAAAAGATATATTCTATTTAAATGCCATTAGCTGTATGTACGTAAATATACCTTTAAAAATTCTATATATTTTATTAGTAACAACAACATATAGTAAGAAGCATTATATCAACTTTGACAAAAATATTTATATTTTATTTTAAAATTGAAGATATTCAAATTTTAGTACACCTGCATTTTGGGGTATGCATAGTTGTTTTTATAAAAAAATGATACTGAAAATAAAAGCATTACATGGTATTACGTTAAACCAAAGTTGCGATGTATGTTAAATTTTTACTTCATATCTTTGAACTTGCATTAATATACTTCTTTCTCTAATCTACAACACAAACAAAAAATAATTTTTTGTTTAGAATCACTTGATGAACATTTCGAATGCATTGTCAATTTCATGAATTTATCTGCGCGATTCATTTAAACTAAAACTAAAAACAACACTATATATGTTAGGTCTAGACATAATAAATACATAATTTCATAATGAATATTGCTAGACTGACAAATTCTGTCTTCTGTTGTAAATTGTCACAGTGCCCAGTACTAATAGTTTCTTAAGTTTTGAACCGCTAAATTGTATGTTCTTCAAAATATGTGGTGGATGTTGGCTGATAAAATTTAAGTAGTCATGTGAATGTGTATCTTTTAGTTTCAATTGTATTGTCATGGTGTAAAATTATTGTTAAGTCTAAATATAATATTTTTTCTTTCACAACCGCAAATGCAACCACGTGGAACATAAATGCAATATAGAATGTAGTAGCAAAAACGTCATATATATACAGTACAACTTAACATGTAATATGTGCAAGACAAATGTAACATATATTGGAAAAACAAACGACATTCATCTACACACAAATAACCACATTTCTGGATGTAGGCTTGGTTCTGAAATGAATATCTTTGTATATACATGTGGATCTTTCAACGCTGTATAATACCATCCTTGGAGGAGTTTTTAATTATGTTTCTTTGACATTTTAACGTAGTAGCATCATCATACAACATACAATTTTAACAACCATTCAATCATTATCACATACAGTACACAACTGATGAGTGATAACGAAAAGCTTTTTGTGTGTGTGTATATATATATATATATACCATTATTTACAGTGATTTTAAAGTATATATATAATATTTAGAATATATTACATACGTACAATTTTAAACAAAATCGTTCTACTTTTGCTCATCTAAGTATGCACTTATTTGTTATTATATTATACACACACACACTTACAGGGCTTTTTTAGGGCTCCGTAACTTTTATGGAGGGAGGATTCTTCTCTTCCATAACCTTTGATATGCATGTGTTATAAACATGAAACTGTGCAAAGTTGTGGATTGTATATATTAGGAACAACTTTAGTATAAAACATTTGCTGACACCAGAATTAGTGATGTTACAGAAAATGTGCTTCTATGTCTATGTCTGATTTTCATGAAAATTATTTGTTTCAATCATAACATACTCATTTTAAGATTTTTGAGGTTATATGTGCCCTTTTTCAGGAAAATTTCACCCATGTCCTATCATGGTAGAATATGCCATTTTATTTTATTTTAACTGGTAAGGAGACAACATTTACACTCATTGAATAGCTAAAGAATATAGACATTGATAACAACTTGATAACATCCAATATTAAAAGAATTTGAGAAATTTAGGATACATAAATTACAAAACTCTTCAACCTAAGGGATTAATTCAGGCATTGGACTAGGGAACCTAGCAAAAAATCATAGTCTACTTCTTTTCGTGCATAAGTAAGTATATAAGTAAGTAAGTAAGTATTCGCTGGTAATAAAATAAAATAAAAAACTACAAAAAAACCATATATACATAATAAATTACTAATTAAATAACCAAAAAAGAAAAGTTTAAACCAGAAATTAAATATACAAATTATATAAAT
>JANTOQ010596344.1:0-10633 GCA_027564595.1 Bythotiara depressa
CACTAGTAAACAACGTGGAGTCTGATATGTTACAAGAGGATGTTTATGGTGTTCCTCAAGGTTCAGTTTTAGGACCCTTACTTGTTCCGCTCTATATAAATGATTTAAAATCAGAAATAAAACTATTTTTGCAGATGATACAGACTCACGAAAATGTGGACAAATGTTGACAGATGGTTTAAACAAAACAAAATGACCATCAACCCTAAAAAGACAGAGTGTATTTTCTTTGGTGACAAAAATAAACTAAAACATCTTGACAATAAAACTGTCAGGTACATGGGTATTCCTCTTGAGCGTAAGGATAAAATAAAATATGTTTGAGTTATCTTTGATGAGAATCTGCAATGGCACTACCAAATCAAAAAGTATCTTTAAAACATTTGAACTTTTCAGTATTATTTGACATTAATAAGACAAATTCATGCTTAAAAAAACATTTCAAGCTTCCGTTCTCCTTTAAATATATTTTCTACCTCACTCCATACTTCTGTTATTCATCTACCTCACTCCATACTTCTGTTATTAATCTGCTGGTTGGCACAGCCACAGCAGTGTTTCAAAGTAGCTCCTATGTATCTCATCTGTAATTTCCAACTTTTAGCCTACCACCATTCTATACCTCACTCACTTTACCCAAGGATGTTATAAAGCGAAGCTGGATAGAGCGCGAAAAAAAAGACATTATTTTTCATTGGTATGAGGTGTGTTATGTATTGTTATTCTTACAGGAATAAATTATTTGACGTTTTACTTTTTTAACCAATCAAAAAATGTTTAGCGTAAATAATTAAGTAAAACATGCATTTTAACATTTTAATCAGTAAAAAAAAATTCAAAAATGGCGAGCGCCAAACTAATGAGTAGCGATGGGGAATGAAAACATGAACTGCTTTGATCGCGGTGACAATGAAAAACGGGACATCCATGTAGAATCTAAAATCTATGTTAATGAATCACTAGGCCTAAGATACAAAATACTACTTAGAAAATGTAATGCATTATTTAAAAGAAAAAAGTACACAGCTTCTATACCATAAATGGTAGCATTAAAATAACAACAGGAGGAAGCCGGGATGAATCAGGGCTGCTAATAAATGCTGTAACAACCCAGATTGGACACATTCACGATTTGGAAAAGATGTTTGGCCATGAATTGATTGATTCCTTAAAGAAGTTACCTAACAGATAAGTAGAAACCATGCAGCCATATATAATATCCCAGTTATTATTTCTCTTTGATTAAGAAGTTTGCTACTCTAACCCATCAAAATTGCTCTTGGCATGCAAACAATACTCAATCTTACCCAGCTCACAAGCTTTTCTTTTTTTACAAAAGCTTCTCTAGTTGTTGCTACTATTTAAATTTGTATTATTGTTTATATACCTTTAACTTATTTATTTAACCCCACACCTCCCTCACAATGGCAATAAGATTTCCTTGTGGAATGTGCAAAAAAATGTCAATAAAAACCATTACGCAATTGAATGTACCAATTGTAAGCAATGGATTCATATCAAGTGTAACAAACTAACGAAAACTGAATATGTGTTTTATGAAAACAATTCAACCGAAGTTTTCTTTTGTGTGAATTGCTTCGCAGAAATAATTCCATTTTCTACGAATGGAAACACAAGTAAGGCTGGCACAGAATCAACAAAACGTCACTAGATATTGGCCACACTGGCAAGAACATAAAAGAACTGGTTATCGAAATAACTACGAACACACTTTAACAAAACAATTGTTCTAGAAGAAATCTAATATTTGCATTGCAGTCACTGTATGTTTTTATTGTCAAACTTTAATGGCTGTAACTTGCTTTGCTTTTATATCAAGTGTAATCTGGTATGTACAGGAGAGAAGTTGCATAATGAAAGCTATTTTTTCTTTCATTGGTGTTTTGATATTTCTGAGCTCTTCCCTTATCTATTATAACGCATCCCAGTTTTGGGTTATTGGAGCATTGGTCTATTGCTGAAATCGTTGAACAAATGGTACAGATGACAATCATATCATCAACTTCTATAACTACTTTACAGTTAGGGCAAAGGAGTTTAATGTCCATTGTACCAGCATCTACAGATATAAATTTAGCAACAAGATTCTTAGTTGAAGTTTCAACCACATGACTTTCAATGTCAATTTCATTGTCCATTTCTCAAGGTGTAATCGTGGTGACATCTGTTGTTTTTAAAACCCGTTCACTTTGAAATTTACTGATGACAATATGTGTGAACAGATAGGACTGGTGTTCCTTGATAACATCTACATGTGGTTCAAATGTAGATATATCGCCAAAACCAGAATTGTCATGGATTACAGCATTGCACAATTTAGTTGTTTTTTCATTGTGTGTAACTTCCTGAGGTTCTGACAAGTGTGAAAGAACACCTTTAAGATTAACTCGCTCCCACTGAGCACTACTTGAAAATGCATTCGATACAGTTGTCGCTGTTGGTTCAGCAATATCTAACTCGGATGATATTTCTGTTTTTTTCACGTTGCTGAAGTCTGTAATCAAGATGTCATTTTGATCTATTTTGGCACGCTTGACCGATACACCATGGGTTTTGCTGTTATTCACTTCCTGAAATAATTTGTAACGGTGTTTATTGAAACAAACGGCTCTCTTTGTACCATTGTACGTATGAAAATCCATGTCGAAATAATGAGTTCTCTTCTTTGATAACTTAATAGGTGACAAGTGTGTCACCTTACCAGTTATGTCACTTGCTAAAAAGATATGAAATATATATTTTAGTGTTGTATCAAAGTTTGATTACAAAATGTATATTCAACATAGCTAGTTGAGTCAACCAGGTTAACCGTTGTGAGCACAACAAAATCTGATTACCACTGAAATCAGTAGACACCTGATACCTGAATTTCCATATAATTGTTTAAATCATACAATCTAGTAAAAAGTAGAAAGGTCTCTTTAACTACTAATTTAATTTCGTGGTAAAGAAAACAAGTTACATCAGTAGTCACTGTGTAGGAGTGTTTAAAAAGTGTTTATAAAATAAAATGAATGATTTTCAAAGGTTCCAATAGTCAAATAATTTAGTAGCAGTTTGCATGAGGCGGGCCAATTTTTCGAAACTGTTTCTTCATGACTTATTTTAGAATTTAGAATTACATTTATTCTGTAAAATATAAGAACTGAATACCTTCTATAAAAAAAGATGACTGGGCATTCACTTGTCCTTGTTTAGTAGGCGGAAGTAAAATTGAGCTTATTTACAGGTAACATAAGTGTATATATATATATATATGCAACCCTTAATCAATCATGGTGTGTCTGGGCATGTACAATTGCATGCCTTTCCCAGACATGCATGAATTTATTTTCATGTTATAAAAATTTGATATTCCAAAAAAAATCATGTCTTTTACTTTTATTTTGTTACTGGCAAAAAAAGGTTCTAGGGAGAAATTTATATTCTATGCAAACGATAGATGATATAAAATTTTATTTTGGCAAAAATATGAGACTTACAGGTCGTGTATTCTTAAAACAATTTTAAAAAAAGTATACACTCTCTTTGATAAGATGACTCACTTTGGGTAATTTCACTTTTTGACCATAATAAAACCAGAACTGATGAAATTCAAAATAATGCACAGAGAGATTAATCTGTATTCAGATTATACCGCACCATCAACAAAAGTGCAGGACAGAACGTGTATCTATATTTTATATTTGTTTGGCTAATAAAGCTCTGGGGATGACAAATCATTTTTAAGCCTTGTACGTTGCCGTATTTGAATTTAATACACAGTGTACGTTAAATATTATTAACGTATGCCAATTATAACATCCTTATGTGAAAGATTTTCATACCCTTGTGGAAACTAATGATTTTCTCCTAACCCGATACCAAGAAAATAATAACCTAATACAGGGGTCGAATTAGCACGTAAAAAGTGATTAGCAAAAATTTGGCAAGATTTCAATGTTATCTTAAGTCAGTATCTCCGTGAGATACTGACTGAGGGGAATTTTGCATTTTTAAGGCTCTAGTTTGTTGGAAAATGCATTCGCAAGCATTAAATTAAAACTACATAGCATAGAAAAAACAAAGTTTTCATTCCTCTAATCACTGAATAAATAAATATTTATGTAACATATATCACAGAGATTACATGACAAAACAACATTCTGAAGAAAACCACGCATGTGAAGAGCTCACGGCCATTTTTTTAATTCTCACCAGACACAATGTAATGGTATCAAAGCT
The DNA here is from genome assembly GCA_027564595.1 of Bythotiara depressa. NCBI lineage: Eukaryota > Metazoa > Cnidaria > Hydrozoa > Anthoathecata > Bythotiaridae > Bythotiara > Bythotiara depressa. Next base: position 4,246 of record JANTOQ010596344.1, read on the forward strand.
GACATATTCATTAAAGAGCAAGTCTGACCTTGTTAAGTATTGTAAACCAACCTCATTCCCAAACTTGTAATCAGAATTTTCAATATCAAAATAATACTATCAAAGGAAGAGCGTTGTTTATTATCGTATATCGGCAAAGTATCCTCAAAGAAGATTAATAATGGAGCATTAGCTGTAATTCTTAATGTGTTTCGCATTGAGCATGGCATACGTGAAGGCTAGAAGCAGTTTTCCACATATTAATCAGGATTAAAAGCAGCATATGTTCACATATATCGTTAAAATAATGTACATACGTTTTGAAATTTTGAAAGACGCCGCCACGTATGCACGTATATGATTTGTCAACCCCTGAAGCTAATGTTGTCATTTCATCTTCGGACTTAAACATGTGAACGCGCTCTAATGGTAAATTTGAATTCACAAAAAGAATCTTAGGAAAGCACTTGCATAGCCAAAGCTCAGGTAAGCATAAATAAACAGCGTCTTGAACAGAAAGTTGTCTAGAATTAGCAAATGCAGCAGCTATTTTATACATTGCTTTTCTCTTTTCAAGCTTCAAATTTCTTATTTCCTTAGAGACTTGTTTAAGTGCTTCAGAAGATTCAGATTCTGACTTGGAAAAGTAAGCACACATATAGGAGGCAGCCTTATAAAAATTATATACTGGTTGTAAATCCATATTAGCCTGCCATGCTCTTAAAATAACTGGGTTGTAGTTATTCACAAAACAAGAGTTAGGTGGTCTCTTCATGTGAATTTCAAATTCATCAGTGCCTGATGTCAAAAGAGCTTCATAATATTCTTGTTCACTTAATTTCAAGTAAGAAAATATTTCTTTAATTTTTACATGACTAGAATATTCAGGTTTCTTAGGATCTAAATATCTGTTTATGTATAGTTTAACTTTTAACAATAATGCATTACGTTTGCTCAGAATAGAAGACTTGTGTTCTGAGGCTAATTGTTTAGATAATGGCTTAGCTACTATAGTTCTGTCAGTAAAATAACGTCCAAATGAATAACGACAATCAGAATTGTGATATTTCCGACATGATTTTGAATGTTGATGATATATTTTTTGCACAATTTGTCCTGCAACAAATTACAAATAGTATCAACATAGCTATGAAAAAAGTGTCTGGTAACCTCACTGCTGGTATGTTCCAAAATGATAAAGAAACTGTGAAGTCTTTCATAGCTGCAGATCAAGGATATGTGTTCATGAATCACGTCAAAGGTACTCCTGCTTTTTGGAAATGTTTCAGCTAGAAGTACTTGCTATGATACGTCAGCTAAGGGTGTCCAACATTTTTCTTAACGCTATCATGTGCTGATCTACATTGGCAGGAGTTAATACTTATTATATCTCAACTAAATGGGCTTGATCTTACAGAATAATTAATTGCCTCTATGACATACCTGCAATACTGCGATATATTAAATAGTAATCCTATTCTTCTTGCAAGGCACTTCCAGTATCGAGTGGAATTACTTTTTTCTGAAATTATAATGATACCAGCAGGACCATTAGGTGATGTGATATATATACTATGCAATAAGGGTTGAATTTCAGTTTCGAGGTTCTCCTCATATTCATTTATTTATTTGGATATTAAATAAGCCTGACCTCACTGGAGAAAATATTGACGAATACATCATGTTTCTTGATTCTTTAATACAAGCTTATATGCCTGACGATAATTCTGACCTCTAGAACTGTATCAACATGTGAAAAAATATCAGATTAATCAGCTAATGATGCAAACATTTGTTTATAATTAAGAAGATGCTGGTTAAAGTATTTCACTGGGCTCAATGGAATATTTCTTTTTACCTTATATCCATATCTTCCTCCGCTAAACAAATGAGGAAATGCAAGCTCTTCACAATGTTCATCGATGGCGCAAGTTCTAATATTTGTGATCATCCATGATATATGCTGGTTGAGCAAGACTTTCAGCTGATGAATGTCTGTATTTCTCAAGGGGATTTGGTTCATTTTCTATTTCTGTATCATTGCCCGATTCACATTCTAGTTCAATTTGTATTTCATCAGTTTCATCAAGAGATAGTAGTTCAATGGGAATTCTATCAATATCAATGGATATATTTTTATAGAGTTTATTATTAGCCTTGAGATAAAGCAATGCTTCATATACCTTTTGTGGAGATATAGCCTGAAAGAGTACATGTCCCTTAAACTGAAGCTTCTTCTTAAGTTTGACAAAAATAATTCCACTTGATGCAGATGATCGTGGGAGTACATTGCATGTATCATTTAAATCAATAGGTATATTGCAGATTGCACCTTGGAAACTGGCCCTTAGACATTATCATAACTTTTTTGAACAATAAACGCTTTGAGATAAGAGCTATTCCAAGCAGTTCAGGCACTTTAAATAATCAGGAATTTCATCAATGAAAAGGTGGTTATGAACAGCTTGGCATGGCATCTTATTTTTCTTCACTTTACTAGAGTATGTATTGCATATATAATAATTTTTATCATAACTTGGTACACAAGTATTCAATTCAACATATAATTCTGGGTAATTTTCCTGCTTAAATGTGACAACTGTTTTTCGGTAGAGACAACGATTACAAATTACACAAATATACACTGGGCCACATAAAATCTTACTTCTGAAATTAGCTATGCAATTTACAAAATTATTTCCATAACTCCTTTCTTTGAGAGATTTCTTAGGCAGTTTACGTATTTCTGAGCAAGTATTACAAAATTTGGTGGCACGTTTTCTGCATTTTTCTTTTTGTCTACTCTTCTGTGATTCTGACATGTGACGATTCAGAACACCTTGCCTGGCTGTCTCAAAGTCAAGAAGAGTAGTTGTTATATTTATATATTGTATCTCGTATGGTATTATACTTTTGTGTGTTAAATCTAAATAAACATGCTTAATGTATGATGCCACCTCAGCAATATTGGAAAAATGCATAATTATGGCTGCACCATCTACATCAGGTTCACCTCGAATATTGCGGCTATGCGAATCAACAATCACAATACGACTTGCAGTGGATATAATACAAAAGGAATATCCTTCACAGAAAAAAGTTTGCCGGTATGTCAACAGGTATAGATAAATTAAATACAAGATCATTTAAACAGTCAGTCCCATGATGCAGGAAACCAAAGAAGCTTTCTTTAAATTCAATGTCTACTGTAATTTGCTCAATCAAGATGCGACGTGGAAGGTCTGGGCAGGATAGAAAGTCATGTCTGTTCACGGATTTATAAAGTAAATCACCCTGTTCAACTACATACTCTAAATCATTCTTGTTCCAAGTGGATATTAGTTTAAAAATTGAGAAGCTGCCTCCAAACAGAGATATGCAGGAGCATTGAGTTCCCTTTGTGGAACCAAACTTGTCATGACCTTGTTGGAAGGATGCAATGACAGACTTTATCATACTATACATTATCAGCTTACTTCACATTACCAGCTTACTACGCTTTAGTCCCAGTCAAGAAGGCAAAATAAACTACCGACTTCGCTTTTTTCACTAAAACCCAGTCAGGAACAACTTTGCAGAATTAGCTTGCTACCTGTGTGTTCTGAACTAAATATGACGAGGCATGAAATTGACAGGCACTGCTATGCAAGAGGGCAGGATTAGTTGAGCTCCTGAGTAAAACAAAACTACCACTGCAAATAAAGAGAAATATAAATAAAATACAAAAGTAAAACAGAATAAAAACAGCGACATACCTTCCCTTCCTTCCAAAGCATGCACAGCATATGCTATAGAGCCAATCAAATTCCAGCATCAAAGAAAAATGTCAACCTCATACCCAGGGCCTCTTTCTCTTTTTGATATCGGATAGCGAGAGAATGGCCATCCGATATCAAAAAGAGAAAGAGGCCCTGCGTACGAGGTTGGGAAAATGTAATCACTAACGAATGTGAAAAGATTCGTGCGCGCTAGAGATCATGAATTAGGTTCTGCGCAGCGTTACGTGCCGCTCAATTCGATAACTGGGTTTCTCCCAGTTAATTAAGAGAAAAGTTAATTGAACAAATGCTTCACTACATAGTACAGTGGCTATGGTTATATATAATGTCACTTAGCTATATTGATTGCTAAATAAGTTTATAAACTGATGCATGTAACAATTATGGGTGAAATATATAACTATTACTATTACTAAAACATGCTGAGTGATAAGCTTATGTATTCAAACAGTGAAGGATGGCGATATAGATAGCCCATTACATCATGCAGACATTCAGTTAATTCAATATAGGAGCTTAATTGAGACAGGGTGTTGGTATTTGGGACTAGGAGCTTAATCAATCATTTAAAGCTATTTATGCAAAAACAAAAATTGCACATTTTGTTAATGTCACAGAATGAGCACTACAAACTCAGGCATATCGTGGAACAAGGCGCCAATTTTACCAACATCGAATTCTACGAACAATGAAAATGTCAAAAAACATTATGGTTTTATTTCAATTTTCATAATTTTGGTTTTTATTTAATGTAAAAATCGAAAAGCAAAACAAAATAAAAACCACTTAAATTTAAATTTAAAAAATATAATCTTTGCTAATTAAATCAAAATAAAAACACTTTTTCTTTAATAAAAGCAAAAGCAAATGGAAATAAAATCACTTTTGCTACATTAAAATCAGAAAAAAATCACGAGGAGCCAAGGAGAGCCATAGTGAAGATTTGTATGGGAAAAATAATCCCATTGCCGAGCAGAGCTATAATGTAGTTCAAAATTATGTCTTTGTTACATCAACATTTTAACCGGAGCCTTTTAAAATCAATACAACATAAACATAAAGATGTAGAAGAAAAAAAGTTGTTTTTGTGAATTGTTTATTATTTGGTTAAACAACAATGACTTTGTATATAATTATTCATGTTTCAATTAACGAACATTTTGCTGACTAAAACCTGTTTTCGTATAAAAGTTAAATTATACCGTTGCGTTCTAATATGCTAAATGAATGTCGATCTTTTATTTTTTGCCTGTTTTCCATGAGCTATAGCCAGTTAATAAATACAATAATAACTGTTTGGTATATTCTTTACTGGAAAAATCACCCTCGGTCATCGTATCCACCCTCGCAAGTTCGGGAGTCATTAGACCTTGGGTGGTATTTCCCGGTACAAAATATACCAAACAGTTATTATTGTATTATTATTATTCATAATTAGAGTGGGCCTTAATTTGTACTGATTTGCACAATGTTACTTCAACTTTAAAGTGTCTAAAAATTGTATAGTGTTTTAAAGTACAACAAAGTGTCATATTTTTAAAGGAGAAAGGACGGGAACATCATATTCAGTATAGTGCGTGCCTTGATTTCGAGAGTAATTATTCGAAAATAATTAATTTCACGATACCAAAACAATTGCGAAACAAATTTGAACAAACTATTTAACTCACGTTTGTCATGTTGAAATACAGCTGGTAAATAATTAAACACGCCTTTCCAGAGCAAAATTAGTTACTATTACATTAAAATCTTTCTTTTGTTTCCGTATAAATATCTTTTAGTCTTCTACGACGGGATTAACTCTACACAGGACTACACAGGAGGAGAGTGATTATGATTGATTAGTGTATTTCAACATGCCAAACATCTATTTCATTCAAATTTATCATAATCTGGCACGTACTCGTGTTACTTGTTAATTACTGTTTGACTTACTTAACAGGAAAAGTAATCAAAGCACCCCTTTATTTACTAAAATGTTTTATTTTTCACCCCCAGGTTTCAAACAACAAATCTCGACTTCAGGTGGAAGGAACATTTTCATGCACTTCTACCTCCACCAATGCGATTGCAGTTTGAACCCGGTCATGCGCCAAATATTTTTATATATATTCAAAAACATACAACAATAGCACACATTTAAAGCAAAATATTAAAAAAAATATTAAGAAGTTGGTTGTTCCATTGTGAACGACAAATGCCCAATTCGCCGCAGAACTTCCAACCGAGACGGTTGGTTTATTATGGCTCTATAAAGACCCTGAGTTAAGGCCTTTTCAGCCAATCAAAAGGCTCTACTTATCATATTGGACCGTTCAAAATGGCTGCTAGTTAATAAATAATGCATAATGATTCAAGTACAAAATGTTTATTTTTCGTTTTCAAATTGCATCATGGTCTATGGCTTTGTTCAGCCATGCATGTACTTTTTACATAGAAATGCTTCACTATGGATCGTCTTGGCTCACCTGTGGTGATTTAGTTTACAAAAACTTGTTTTTTGTGTTTAAAGATAATCTATTTTGATATAACAAACTTGCTCGGAGCAAAATCTTTAAAACTGCTGTCGTCAGCTTGTCGTCAGCCCTGCTCGGAGCCGTAGCCAACATAAGGCAATACTCTGAAACAAT
>JANTOQ010596456.1:0-10633 GCA_027564595.1 Bythotiara depressa
CATGACAAAGTTCGGATTTAAGTAGGCTTTGACCGTGGAGGTGGCGTAGCCAAAACAACCTTTTTATTTACCGTAGGGATCTCAAATCCTCCACACCGGCATATTTATGGACGAGAAAAACGAACCTGAAATCCGTTTTTCATAAAAACCAACCGAAACTTTTAGTGGGATTCGGGAAGTGTCTATTGACTATAAATGCTTCCAAAAGTTTTCAATTTCAGCTTTTCAGTATTCCAAGGAATATATTATATATCTATAATTCTAACTTACCATAACCTTGGCTAGTTAAAACAAGGATATTTAAGAGAGAAGCTGGATGTTCAACTTATTGTTCTGGATGAAAGAGACCGCCATTCACTTTGTAGCTATGCGCGTTGCCTCCAAATTCTGAATCTATGAACTCCGATATGTGAGCCGACAAAATGACGTCGTTTCACAACAACTATGGTGTTTGAATTTAAAAACTTAAAACCCTACCTTTGCTTTGACAGATTATTCCAATTATGTGGGGTAAATATATGTTCAAGATTATGACACCACGTAACAACATTAACTTTACAGTATAAATGCAAATAAAAACATGTCAAGTAACGTCATGTCATGTTCCATGTGGATTACTTATGATAGCAACAGTATTTCTTTCTGCGATCTCTTGAGTAATATAGTGCTTTCTTTAGTAATCGAATAATGCTCGAGTTATTGATTGACTGAATGGTTATTCCTTCAGTGACTTCTCCAGTAATTGGATGTCTTCCCAAGTGATCGAATAACTGTTCGAGTAATTTAGTTATCTCTTGAGTGACTAGCTAGTTATTGCTATTTGAGGATTTTTAAGGTCCTTCGTATGATTTTCGCAAGTACGCAATCTTAATCGGCTTTTAAGTGACGACGTCATTATTCCTGGAATTATCAGAGAAGTATTTTGAGCAATTGATTTTCACAAAACTATTTTATATTTTCTTGACCCCCTAGCGAGTTGTAAAGTAAGTTTTGAAGTAGAGTTTTTTATTCGATATCATACAAAATGTAACCGAAAAGGCTCAATGAGATTTAAAATTAAGGGACATCTGTTAAGGCGCTTAATTCGCGTTAACTTTAGTCTTTTAGTCTTCAGTCAATTTACGTCAACTTCTCCACACATCCTCCCAAAGTTGTTTTCTTTCGATGGCGCACATTTATTTATTTATTCTTGAACATTTATACAGGATAGCCTTTTCAGCAAAACCGTTTTTGCTGCTTTCAATAAGAATTTGAAAAAACAGTAGATCATATGATTTTTAAAGAACGACTACTCCCCGTTAATTTCAAAGTTGAAATCAAAACTTTTTGTTTCCAACTTTTACATTTAAAATGCGTTAACTCACATAAATATTTTGGCGTTAACTACTTGCTAACATTTCCATTAAAGTTAAAAAATAACGCATTTTAAATCACTTGCTTAAAGGTCGATTTCCATTAATGCGTTTTTGCCCGCGCGGGAGGGCGGAGCGAACGTTTTTGCGCATGCTTAAATTGCTTTTACGCTTGTCCGCTATGGAAGTTGAGAATTTTCAACTTTCTCAGCTCGTGCAACCCGTTAGTGCTTCTACAAGGTAATTAATGCAGGTGATAAGTTGGATAAGTGGGATAAACAATTCCAAAGATCGTCTACTTGACCGAGTCGTATATTGAAAAATAGCATCAACAACTAAGACTTAAACAGTAATTTATATGTTTCAACCTGTGCTAGCCTTTCGGTGAATTAATTAAATATCGTGTGTTTGAATAAGAAAAAGGAACAGACGCAGTCTCACCAATCAACTATCACTATTGCTGAGATGTCACCTCGATATTTAGTTTACTCTGTCAAATGCATGATTCATGTAACAAAGCCCCTAGTTTCGCACAAATTAAATTTAAGGGTGCGTAGAGTCATATGAGTGAGATAGCAAACTAATCCCCGTACGCAATAAGACATTATTAGTGACCCATGCGAGACAGCTAACCCTATCCATGTTATACTTTACATTTACCAGCCAGATCGCACACGATGTAGTAGATACATAAAGCATAGACCACTGACTGTGATTCTGTGAATGTATTTGCATGACACATAGGAAGCTATTACTCTGCGTCTCGATTGCTTTGTGATGTCAATTGTTTAACGACCCTGTGTGATTGATCGTAGAGGATACTTTCTATAAAATGATATAACTTCGTCATGATTCGTATGGTTAAGGGTGAAGGGAAGATCAACATTGTGTAACGTAATCAATAATCACTGTGGTATTTAAAGAAAGTTGCAAAAATGTTATCAAGGCGTTTTATATGCATTTGCAATATCTTTAGTATAGTAGTATTACAAGAATGGTTGTCACGGTACTTGCTTGTTTTGAATGACACATGTAGCAATAACACTGGTTTGCTCAATCAAGGACTTTCGTTTTCAGGAAAGCAGCAATACGTTTATGTAAACAAAAAAGGTAAACGTAACTGGCAGATACAACATTTGTAGAATATCGTCACTACTTGTTTTTGAAAAAGATTCGTGTCAAGTCTTAATGACAGAAACATTACACTGAAGTTTATTTGATATTACTGCGGTTTGAGAATAGATTTCATTTAATATAACACACAAAACCTCCTGTTCATTACCATGAATGTGAAAAACCGAATTACGTTTCAACCTCCTCATGTAATATTAGTTCCGATAAGAAAAAACGATATAAAAACCAAAACGTAATGGACCGCAACGTTACACTAGGAACAAAAATTAAAATTACGTAGTTCCTCTTAATTTAGCAGGCATGGAATAAAAACCATTCCTTGCTATTTTCAGCTTTACCTTTGGTAACTGAACAGCTAAGACTTTCTTTTTGGTTTGATTTGGTGTGCTGAACTACTTTTACGTAGCTATGAAAGTTAGAAAATATAGAGACATTTCCCCACAACCCAACAAATGTATTTCGTTATAGAGTGAAATGTCTTTGGTCTACTGAAGTTTTTCTAATCAACTGACAAGCATGTGCATCGAGAGATTTTAGTTTTTGAATCTGAGTTCTTGTGAGATGAGGTTGATGGTACAATTCATGCGCAGAATTGGTACTATCGCCATTTGATATACATTGAGAGCAGTGTCTACGGGAAAATATTTTTCCAGTGAAGCTAATAATGGCACTCTCGAAAGAGGATTCTTTATATCAGTAGTGAGCCACAGACAAAATCGCCCTTTCACTAGCTTACCAATTGTTCATGCATGTTTGTCGAACACAACGCTCATAGAACTTTCTAAAAACGAGATTCATTTTCATTGGTGAAGTTCACGTATTCTCAGAGCGTAAAGTTATCTTATCTGAGCTGCTTACGTTACCTCTACCTACTAAACGGACAAAGTATTTTATTTTATGTTTTCATTTCATATGGAGGGAACTAAAATAAATTGAAAACGAAAATACTTACTTTATTAGATAACGTGTCCTGTCTACTTTGGGAGCAATAACCTGTTGATTCGCGCTAATTACGTCATAAATCTCTCGTAGAAATCTTAATTTAACAGTTAAAAAAAAACACCTTAAAAACAGCAAATTTTGTAGAATAAAAATATTTGGTATTATTTGCTCGTTATATTTTAGCTTTTTCTTGAACATTCATCAGATATTTTCAAGAAATAAATCTGTTCTCATGTCCCCTCAGGCGTATATAGCGGCACCGAAATTGTCGAACGGCCGAGGTTTGATCCCGCCTGTGGACGACAGTATCACTTCGGAATTGTCTCGTTGAGCGGAAGTTCCTACTAGACTTTCAGAGTCGGTTAGAAACGTCCGTAGTACAAATGGGAACTTTAATTACAATAAGGACTTCGATCACAGGTCCCTCATTGATAACAGTAATTAAGTACTGAAGAGGCCATCCTGGGCAAAAATTCATATATATATAAATAAATAAACTTAAAAATTCATGGCAAAGGATGGTTCTCGGCGCATATCGTTTTGTTTGTTATGATAAGATATATTATTGTTGTATAATCTTCTGTAATGCTAGTAGTTTTGGTAATCTTCTGTAATGCTAGTAGTTTTGGTGGTAAATTGTTTTAAACCGTATAAAAAATCTAGTATAGATTTACTTGATTCATGTAATTTACATTCATGTCGTCCGTTAGAATAACTTCCTTATATTCATTGATTACAGTTGATAGCATGTTTTCGATAACTTCAATAGAGTTTGAAGGAAGATCCTTTGACCTTCAGGAAGTCCGTAAATCGATGCTATTATAAAACGCTTGGCCTTATGCTGAATTATTTTAATCCATATACACTCAATATTTTCGCACTCCAGATTGGAAAGCCTTTCCCCATTGAAGGTTTTAGTGAGTAAAAAGACCGACTCTCCACCAAACAATTATTTTTTCCGATTTTGTGCAATGAATTTGTGGAATTTCTACATCGCCATATAATAATAGCAACAAACCGACGTAGTAGCCTTTCGATGGAGTACTAAAACCAAAGTTTTGATGTTTTGCATGTCATATACTTTACAGGATCAACGTTTCTTTCTCTGAAAGAACATCTCCACAGTTAACCCTTTATTGACCACGATGTTTTTTTTAAATTGTTTTTTTTTTTTAAATACGAAAATCAACGTCAAATAGCTACTTTGTTAAAGATTTTTGGCAATTTATGTCGACATCATTGGAAAGCTACGTCGCACTTCTTTCATTTAAGCTGCTGAAAAAATCGTTCCCGCACGTGCCACACGCCAGTAGGTGCTGCCCCTGGACCCCTGGCTTTGATGCCATATGGCATCAGTGGGAAATAAAGGGTTAAAACAATCTGCCCATCTGCCAACGTGATATTGAACACAAATTCGGAGTAATGAAAGGCGTTAAGTTTATCTCAGATAGCATGATTATTTATGCAAAACATAAGAATGTACTATTCAAAATTCTGAACGAAGTGTTTACAAAGATTCATGAACTTGGTATAAAGCTATATCGACGAAAGCATATTTTCAACGCAACAAAAGTTAATTTTTTTGGTATCGAGGTCTCAGAACCAAGATCCTGAGAAAGTAGCTGCGCTTAAAACAGCATTACCGCCTTCAAATACCAAATTTTCTAGGATTTTGCACATATGTATCGCGATTTATACAGAAATATAGTGAGAAAACGTGTGTCCTTCGTGAGCTAATAAAGAACAATGTTAAATTAATCTGGACAAGAGCTCATAATACCAATGTGAATCCCTGCTACAGAAAAATATTTATTGGCCAATTATGAATGGTGACGTCACAACATTTGTTAATAACTGCCTCGCTTGCATAACAAACTCAACAGACACCACTCCAGAACAGTTACAGACTTCGAGCTTACCAGAACATCCATGGGCCGAGGTATCGATGGATGCTTTTGGACCATCAGTGGAGAAGCTACTAGTGTTCAGCGACCTCTTGTTTTCCGTTAGTGAAAATCGTGCGAAACAGTAATGCCGAGTCAGTCATAAATTGATTTGAAAAACTATTTGCAACAACTGGATACCCTAAGTGAATACGAAGTTACAGCGGTCCACCATTTCACAGCACGGAGTTACGAAATTATTTTGAAACATGTGATGTAATACACGTCAAAATAACGCCTCTCCACCCTAAACCAAATAGTATAGTCGAAAGATTAATGCAGTTATTAAAGAAATCCATTAGGACTGCCGATTTTGAAAGGAATAATTAGAGAAAAGCTCTCGACATTGCACTGCAACAATATCGAACCGCTGTACACAGCACGACTGGCGTATCGCCATCGTCGTCGTTTCTCAACCGCGGGTTAAAAAACGAAACTACCTTTACCCGGTATCGTCACACCACCGGGACAAGATTATATAGTACGGATCCCAAATCATGAAACAACAGAAATCAAAACGATACCACGATGAAAAGTTTAAATATAATAAAGCGAATCAAGTCAAAGTTGGTGATCATGTATGTCATTTTAAAACGATCGGAGAGACCTGACAAGTTCCAGTCATATATTATGATAAATTTATTTAAAGTTATATATCGAAACCATTTTTTGATTATTATACTTGATGACAAAGGAAACCGTCGTGTGTCGTACATAAAAGTCGTGAAAAACCATGTCTTAAATGAATCCATTGTACCAATGGAAAATAGAAATCAACCGGTACAGATAAGAATTGAATCGTATCCAAAAGAAATCGAAAAGCGACAGAACATTTTAAAGTGTGAATGAATTGAACTGAGACATGTTATTTACTTTTACTTAACCGAGGAGAAGTGTTATTTTTTGTTCTGTAAAGTACACACATTCTTTTCTTCTTTTTCTATTCAAGTTAGGTATTAACACTTTACAGACACTCAAATACACAACACTGCACCACTAGTTGACGAGGACAGTTAATCTATATTGTCAGACTAGTGGCGCACGCAACATATAGCATATAGTTGGCGTGGCTCCGGACAGTAGGACCCTCCACGTGGAAACGTTTCCCAACGTCTCATCCATAAACCTATATACAAGATTTGAATTTTTGCTCCAACCGGGAATCAAATCCGGGTCGCTCCGTCAAACCTTGGTCAAAGGCGAGAGCGTTAACCACTACACATCCATTATTAGGGAATAGTAACGTGATGTTCGTAGATGTAGGCTTTTAAACATTTTATTTAAACTTAAAGTTCCTTTTGTTAGTTTGAGCTGAAATTTTGTGACTTTTATTATTATTTAATTAGCAAAATACTGTGAATTTTTTAAATTAAATCATTCCCAAAGGATGTTGTTTATTTTAATTTATTCTCAACTGAAGGTAAGTAATTATATACGCTAAACTTATGTGTAACATACACTTGCTATGCTGCAAATGCGCAGTAATATTACTTCTTTTTTTTTACTTTTAACCCTATTCAGCCTAGGATTTTTTTGGGGCGGTTCAGGCCTAGCAGGGGGCGGGGGGATTCCTCCTCCTCCATAACTTTTGATATAGACATGCAATAACAATATAACTTGACACATAAATACTTGGGGGCAATACAAAACTTTTGACGTCATCAAACATATTTTTGCCTATTTGTCACCAAGAAATTTGTAACCGACTTTAAATGTTCTAAAATAAGCCTGGGGGTGTTTTATTAAAGAGAATTAGCTTATTTGACTACTATTTCTGATTTCTGAACAAAATTATCTTTCCAACGGTATATAATATCATTACGTCGAAAAAAAGTTTTGACCTCCTGCTGAGGATCTAATCCCAACGGAAGAACCGTTATTCCAAATACTAAAAATTATTTATCACTTGCTTCCAAATAAATTTTAGGAAAAGTCACCAAATTTCAACTCATTTGCACCAGTGGTTCAATCAAAAGTTATTTAAAAAAACAAACCCTACACATATATTATATTACATTATTTATTGTTTCTGCTTCAATAAAGTCTCATTATTTTATTTTCCCAAGTTTGGCCAAAAAATGTTGCTTACGTCAACATATTTTAAAATTTTCTAACTTTTTTCCATAAATGAAAATGTCTTATCTAGACAAATATTCTGGCCCAAAATTATGTAAATTGTTACAAGAGGTAGATATTATACCTACTAGCCCCCTTTTTTTCGGAATTAAAATACCCCTCCACCTAAAATAGGGTTAAGTCATATTTCTACAGCCACAATTAAAAGAGGGACAAACCCAGTTTGCCCATTCATTCATACGTTTTCTGAACACAATTAAAGAGCCTAGAAAATGCTTTCATTTCACTAAACGTAGTGCTTTATACCATAAAACTACCCACGACGTCCAATTCTGAATCAAGTGAGGTATAAATATTCTTACACTGAATACAATATCAATAACAGTCAGGCTGTAATTCGATCCCTGAAGGCCAAATACCAAGCGAAACTTGTCAATAAATGCACCAACTCCATAAACTTGATAAAAGCTTCATATGCAATTATCATGTTTACCTAAATCTGAGCCAAAGTGACAGAGAAAACACTGATTTCAGATTTCAGTCCTTCAACCGAGATCCAGTATAACGCTGTAGAGGAAAACGTTGGCCACTTCAAACAAGTGGTGGAAGGACAAGATGAGTTGAAAACAGTATCCCGATCTTGAAAATATAACAGCTGAAGGCTTCATCGATACAGATTATTTGGTGCTATTTTCAAGGATCTCATTTCCAGCGATGAAGAGATTCTTTCAGAGTACCAAATAAAAATAAGTAAATTAGTGTAAAAATAAAAAAGGGAGAAGATTAAGAAGAGTAAGAAGTGGAAACATTAATTGAATTGTCATCATTGTATGATGTTATAGAACTGCCCAAAAATTGTGCCCTGTTTCAAAACGAATCGCTTGCACGTTCTTACTAAAGGAAATTCACAGTGAAAAAAGGATAGTAACGTAGATTATTATTTTGAACGTATATGTTTCTTACCAGAAAGTCGAATTTGCATAGATAATTACTGTATTTTCTTTAAAATGTTCCTCTTTTTTTTTTACGAAAACCTCGATATTTAGAAACATCACATTATCGAACTGTACTGCTAGTTCCTCGAGAGTTCGAAAACTATAGCTACAACTGGTAGTTATTGTGTGCCTATAAAACTCCTGGGAAACCATAATAATATATACGTAGATGAAGGATATCACAGCTCCTACTTTTGTAGTGCGATATCTTTGGAACACAATAGGCAGTTGCCATAGAGTTAGCATATTTTAGATAAGAGACGGTCTGATAATTGTTTAATTAAACTCGTTATTCTCTTGCATCTTCTAGATTGTGTAGGATGGATCCAACACGGAGGGTATTGTTACACATTATTCCACGACGAGCGTTATTTTGTCAGTGCTAACGCGGTGTGCATGGAAAGTAAAGCATACCTGGTTTCTATCACGAATAGCGTCGAAAACGCTATTGTAAAAAATATAACAATTGAAGCCGGCGTTATAGAAGTGTGGATCGGTCTTTCAAAACATGACACCAGTTTTTCATGGGTCGATTCTACTGAAGCTAAGTTCAATAGATGGATGCTATATAGGCCAAATGGTTCTGGTCATTGCGTGAAAATGATATCAGATGGAGACTGGGTTGATTCAATGTGTTACGACACTTTACCATTTGTATGCAAAAAAAGTAAGTCATTTGATTTATTCCAGTTATTCTTGTTTAGCAAAGTGGCAAGTAGTATTTAGTTCTGGAGCTCCATGGTAAAGAGGACAATTTCGCCTTCGTTTTATAGAAGTTGTTCTACTTCCATGAACCCGAAATGCGGGAATTATTCGCTTAATTTTTAAGGTTTGTTTCCGCCAAGGTAAATTTATTCTTGACAAGATAGAAATAAACATTACAAATTTTTAACTATATTTTACTTTAAACTAAAATATTTGCACTTACTTTTTTCTGTCGGGGAGTTTCATCTTATGTGTAGGATGGGAATATTACCACCTGTCACGGAAAATATTATTGGGTAGAAACGGGTATTTAATAAAAACAATACAAACAAAGACGAATAGGTTTCTTTACAAAACACGTGATCATTTTATTTATGTTAAAAATATCACCAGGCCATTATAAAATATTTTATTTTTAACGGGTCAAGTGGACTTTTTTCCACTGAAGAAAAGGTTTTCTCTCAATGTGGAATTTTCTGCCGCACGCAACTTTACATTAATAATATAGAAATACTGTATTCTATTTATTTATATACACAAGCACTCCACAATATTTCTAGAAGTCCTAACATGTATTTCTACCTGTATAACTTCCTGGGAACTCTAAAAATAATGCAATTTGCACCATTATATATACATATTATATATTTACATAATATGTATTTGTTTTATTTTATCTTATTATATTATTTATTATTGGATGAAGATCCATTGTGAATGGATAATCCCTGAAAATACATTTTATTTACTTACGTACTTAACTATATACACATTGCCAAATTTTCCATGTCTGGAGAAAATTAGAAATGAGCGTTAGCAGTTTTAGGTGGCAGAATCCCAACTTTAAATACTACAGTTTTATTTAGTGAATATTACTACGTCATGCGGTGCTTTATGGCATATTGTATTTTCTCCCTGGGTAGCAACACTTTCCTGATATTCTTTTAATATTTTATTTGTTATAGCCTTTCCCCCAATTCATCGCTTACTCTTTTTATTTTAAACTCGAAACATTGAAAACGTGCCTTTCATTGACATATAACGTATACCTACTTTTCTTAGAAAGACAGCTTAAGATTTCTGGCTTCATTCTAATAAAAATACTAAAACAAATGCTTAGAAACCCGACCTCCAGCAGGTAAAGGAAATCATGTGTTATGTACAAATATTTCCAGGTGAAGTCTAGCAACGGTTAATAGATTTTATCCTTTGTTATTTTACTTTGTGGAAAAATCGATTTTACCTAGAGTCCAATATAAAGTATAACAAGAAGCGCTGTGCGCTTGAACATCTATGACTACGGGCACTGTAACTAAGTGTAGACAAGATGAAAAAAATAAGAATTTGTGAAACTTTTGTTTTTATTTGGGAAAATAACACAAAGCTATATAAATGCTGAAATATATAAATGGTAAAGATAAATGATAGACCTTTCCCAAATTGAACCGTTTTTATAATAATAAAAGTAAGCATACACAGCTTTGTT
>JANTOQ010596567.1:0-10632 GCA_027564595.1 Bythotiara depressa
CCCCTCCCATGTGAAATAAGGGTATACAAAAAGCCCATGTGAAATGGGGTTAAATTATGGACAGTACTTAAATAAACGTTTTGAATGTTTTCAAAATCATGCCGAATTGAGTTGGAATCGTTATTGTCATGTGTTTAACTAACAGATAACAATAGAACAATAATACAACCAACTCATTTTACTGGTAAGTTGCAATTGCATGGTGGTCACTGACACTGATCACTGACGATAGAGAACTTCAAAAACGAAATCACGATTTAAGCTAAGTTAAGTTAACGTAATTCTTCACATTAATATACTTGAAGAGTTAAGAAATGGGCATGGTTTTTATAAAAATTGGGCGTGGTCATGCCGTAACTCTCCATGTTTGTAACTCTACATATTAACTCTCCAAATCGTAACTCTCCAAATAACCATCCCCATTAATGAGGGCTTTGCCCCTGTTCATGATACAATCTAAGCAAAAAATCTGGTAATGGAGTTGATTGATAATACATAATTTCTCACCTTTTTCTTCTATATATGCAAACCACTAGAATGACCATAACCAATAAAATAACACTTAATCCTGCGAAGCCAAACATCGGGTATTTGTATTGAGACTACAAAGAAATGTTGTAATACGACTCAACAGTAGTATGTATATTATAAGAAATATCCATATGTAAAATAGTAGTTCGTCGTAGCTAGTTGTAAAATAATCAAAATACGGTAAATAGCTGATATAATGTTGTAAATATTTCTTCTCGTATAGGAATAAAATCAATTCTCTTTGCTGTTTCCCTTTTAATTCTATAGTGCCTGGAATTTATATGCTCATTTCCTTGCTGTTTTGCTTTTTGTAGGGGCGTTACTAATTGGAAATAAAGGAAAATTACAGTTGACAAAACATGATAATCCCCCTGGGCTTTCATAAAAACTAGGAAATTTACAATAGGCAGGAGGTATCCAGTCAATATGGAGTAAAGAGATGTTCAATTGTTTAACACAGAAGAAAATCAAATTTGGGAAAAGTTGGTAAGAGCCCTTGTTTCACCACCAAATTAAAAATGTTTCTTATTAGATGTTAATGGACGCCAGGAGGTATATCTATGCATTTAATTATATGAAGGTCTTCTTAACGGTTTATTTTATGTGTATCATCTGTAATAACATAACTTATTAGTACAATCCTCTATATGACGCTGGAATATAAGTCATCAAATGTTGTATGCTGAAAGAAATGGATTATGTATAATAATCTCATACGACATCAATATCTTGGTCATAATACCTATGGAAAAGGCGCCAAGATTACCAAAATAGTACAGTACATTATAACTAGTAGATTATCAACCAGTAAAACCGTAGAACTAGTAGGTTTTCAACCAGTAAAACTTTATAACTAGTGCGTTATCAACCAGTAAAACTTTATAACCAGTATGTTACCAACCAGCAATATTTTAAAACTATAGGTTGTCAACCAAGAATACATTGTTTGTTCTGTTATTTCTAATAATGACCAAATAAACAGTGCTCATTAATGTATATTATAGTTTCGTTCTTCATTTTGTTCGAAGGAAGGTGTGCTTGTTAAATATTTTCAGATGTTATTTTTTTGCTATTCTACAATAGTAGTAAGGGATCACAACTTGTGTAAATTTAAAGGCCGGAAAAATACATTTTTTAAACAGTTACGAACTTCAAATTCAAAACAATATACGGTGCTCCTAAATCCCCAGCTGGAGTTTTCAGTGAAAAACTTCACATATCGTATCACACAAGGAAGTGCATTTTCTGCCAATCTGGTGACAACAAAATTATTCTAAAAGTAAGATTTCATTTTTTACCCAACCCTCTCCTCTATACTACATTCCTTACTAGGCCACTGCTTTGGATGCACCCCTGTTCTTAAGGCTTATTTTTATAACACTAATGCCAAGAATAATTATGACGAGCTGTGGCGTGGTAAGCGAGTAGAACGTGTAATCCAAAGGTTACAGATTCGGCTCCCATTTTCATCTCTGTGCGGAGGATGTCTTCTTCGCAAGAACCATAGGCCATCTTTATATGTTTGTTGTACGCCACAAATGATATCTATAATGCAATATGCACATGTGCTCTTTTGATGCCGTATTGTGTAATGTGCATGGTTGTAACGAAATAGTTACGAAAAAATTTTCTATCTGTAATTTGACTTACTTGTTTACTTCTTGTTGATGCTGTTGGTGTGACAGGATATTCATTGCGAAATTGATCTGTAAATATATAACATTTAAGACGTATGCAAAACATCAAAACTTCGGAGACTGCAAATTAGACAGACAACCAGTAACACGAAGAAACTAAACTATAGAATCAAGCGCAAGTCATCGGTTACTGACTCTGATTCCCCTTAAACATCACGTGCTAAATGTTTCAGTGCAAAGAAATGAAAATCATATGTAGTTTTATCTACTTCCCAGTGAGCCATCATGGCCAAGCAACGTCTTGGCAACGTTGATACAAGTTTACAGATGTAGATGTACATGTATAGACGTTGTTATAATGTTGTTGCAACGCCGCGTGACCATGATGTACCCACTGGGTTATTATATTAAATTATTACAATGCAATGACAGAATGACAATGGCTCTTTATTAGATCGTGTTTATATGAGATCCTACGATCTAAACACGCTTCTAACATGCGCAATAAACCGGTAAACCCAGAGGGTCTTAATAAGTAAACAGGCTGTTATAACAGCATTTGTTGGTAATTTTATGACCGAAAAAACCATGAAAAATCACAAGATAAGCTAATTGAAATGAAACATAATGCTGAGTTGAATTGTTTACATATTTAATCATATTTACCCTAGACCGAATATTTGTTATGCTTGCGCACTTAAAGAATAAGATGCCTCAAATTGAACATTTTGGTGACTCCGCGTCATTTAACGATTTTATATGACTGCTTTTGAGTAATCAAAATGCCCTGACAGTACGAGATTTATATCTTATATACTACTGAGACATCTGGTGCCTCCAGTTTCACGATTTCGAGACACATTTGACTCGAAATACATTATTTCCCTTCATGCAACTGGATGAGTTTAGTGAATTTTGCTGACGCGTAGCTTTATTCCCCGTGAGGTTGAATAAAAGTTTGAAAGTATTCTACTTTTTCAATATACTCGATTTCTTGGAACGACCAATAAAATTTTAAGAAAATTCCGCTACAAGGAAAATTCATGTGTAGAACTTATAGTGTCTGCGTAGAAAGAAAGTGGTGTATGTTTTGCACAGCTGTTTCTATCGAAATCTAGTTGGAAGTCAATATCTGGAAAGGTAACATAGATGTTTGAACATATCTCTATAGTCAAACGGAATAAGTAGCTTTTTCTTGCTTTAGTTAATCATCATTTGAGCGTTTTTGACCTCCGCAAAGAAGTGTGTGACAGATGTGTTGGGAATAGAGTTGATACTTTATTCTTTATCTAAACAAAGTTACCATCCCTTCAAAAATTCGAAGTTAAATATGATTAAAACAATAAGCAAATACATATTTTTTATTAGCAACTATTAACATTTTTCAAAGCAAACATTGAGAGTATATTTCAGTTAAACACTTGAAACGGCCCTGGTCCACGTAAATGCGCCAACCGAGGGATGCAAGTCGTACAGAGAGACCAAGCTAACAACAATCTCGATCATGTACTGTAAAAGCACATTCTTATTTTGAACAAGCGAGTCAAAAATTTTAACAACATGATTTTTAAATTTTCTGTTAAGCCAATGTTCCGTTATTCAATCATAATACGTTAATTTTGCATGTTTTAAAAACTTAACAAAACTCTTTATTTTGACCATTAATGACTTGATAACCTCATGTCATTTTTAAACATATTGTTATTTTTATAGATATACTCCTTGTTCAAAATTTTCTTCGATTTTTCTTTGAGAAACTACCACTTTGATCAATATCTTGGAAAATTATGGATATTTTGGGGCCCAATTAATGATAATCATGGCTAGTAATCGAGCCATAATTATATCCAATATAACATGATTTGAAAATGCATTTGTATTTGTCACTTGAAAATACGCGCCACATTTACAAACTATCAATACATAATTTAACCATAATTGGCATGGGCTTTCAGGAGGTTGCTTGGTATGGACGCTAAATCCGCCAACTTAAGATATCGGAAACCACTAAACGCATGCGACTTCAAACTTGGTGTTAGTAAAGATCATGTCAAGTAGATGACCTTTCACGGATAATATTTTTGCTGACGTCATCAAAAATTAACAAAAAATTGGTCACAATTAAAAATAAAATTCCTACATTCCTAAATACGTAAATTTTAATGCCAATATCTTTGTTTACACCTTATAATTCAATGTTTATGACATAAAAATAAGAAATATTTGTGGTTGAAAAAGGTCAATTACGGCAAAAACATTAATCGCTTTTTCTTAAAACTTTCAGAAATGTAGGTAATAAATAAAAACTAAAAGTCAAAAAATTTAGCAGATGAATAAGAAGGCAAAAAAATGTTCATATCATCGAGTTCATGACGGTATATGATAAGTTTTTTGTTTCCGTTTATATGAAATTTTATTTCGGGTGATACGAATACAATATAAATACGATCACCTTACTAGACTAGAAAAGTATTAACATTTTCCAAAGTTTTTTCATTCCAAAACACACCCGTTCACCACATCTAAAACTCTTTTCTAGAAGCTTGAAAACGGATTGTTTATTGTTTTAATTAAAAATTTGAATCTAACCCCCTTGAGAAAAACTACGCGAAACAAAAGCTTATTGGGGTTCACTAATAAAATTAAAGTCACGGCCGACCAGTTCAAATCTGGCCGATAAAGTGCAGTGACCACATGGGAATTATTTTGAGCTTGCCACGTTTTACTAGTCGTTCTTCCCACGGTGGTCCCGTGCGCTACAGATCGATACGTGCCGGTAATTGGAAAGAAGAAACGACTAATCTAGTCTTTCACCCTACATGGAATAAAGTTTTTGTTAACGTCGGTGTAAAATTTCTTTAAACAAGCGAGAAAAAAAAGATATAAGCTAGAGTACTTATCTACCTGGTATATTCTCTCATTTGTGTAATAAACAAAGATTACTTTCACATTGAATTTATATTGCTATCAAGGGAAGCTGGGTTAACCAATGTCTTGCAAGTGTTAAAAGTGCTACAAGTGTTAAGGTACAAGTAAGAAGATGTGAAAATAGTAGTGGAAAAAGAAAATAATATTCCCTAGTTTTATTGGTTACATGTATAATAAACATAGCATTTCCTATTTACCAAGAAAGCATTTAGATACTCTTAGAGCACGCTAAAAAATACAGTACTTAATTTTCAGAAGAACGAAAGTGTAAATTTGAAAAACCGGTACGTAGGAATATACATAAATATAGAACTCGGATAATGAAGAAAGTAGAAAATACTTTTGATTTCAAAGCTTCCTCAAATAATCGCGAAAAAATATATTTTCCACATATTGGAAAAATATATTTATATGGCCACCAGGAAAACTTAAATGCATATTATTATATTTTTTGAACTGAAATGAAGTGTTATTGTTACAGCCTACCTGTTCCTTCGCATAACTTTTTTTGTTGTTGTTTGTAAATTATACTAATTGAAATAAAAGACTTAAATAATTAGATTTTCTTTGAATCGAAATGTCTCAAATCTGACACTTTGAGGTGTCTCGACCAGATACATCGCGTGTCTTAACCTGAGATATTTAGTCACATTATAAGTACTGTGTGAAAACTAACGTTCAAGTCATTTTAATGATTCCAATGGAGACACCGCTAGTCTCATGTAGAGACACTGTAAGTGACTCATTAGGAGACGTATATGTGCCATTTAATATTTGATAGAACGGCTGGAGACACCAAAATATTTCCGATAGAGACATTAATGTGTCTCAATCCGAGGCATTTTGTCTCAATATAGGTACTGTCTTAAAAATACAACTAAATGCCTCCATGTGATGTATCGTACTCCTATATAAAAAGTTATATATCAATAATTTACTTAAAGGTACTGAAAGGTTCCTTACAGGTTCTGTTGCCAAGAACTTTGACAATGATCATGCCGTAACTGGCACGATGTGGTCTCACGTTAGTTCGCTTCAAAAACAATTGGAAAGTCATTCCAGCGTATGGTTTCGGGTTGGGTGTTGACCACTAGAAATAAAATCACACTAGCATACTGTTAACCACTAAAAATAATACAAATAATAGTTGTATAATCAACATTTAACATTTTAATGCATAAATACGCATCCTGGTTATATTAAACTTCTCATTATTATTATTTTTATTATTATTATTATTATTGATTTATTTTGATTTAACTATTTACAAATAATAGCAATAAATAAATAGGCTAATTAAAGTCAACTATAAATTAACACTAACACAAAAAATAAATTTACATTTTTTAATAAAACATAAAAATAAAAATGAAACCTAAATTAGGTACGAATACGCAAGGACAATTTTCAGGTATCCAGGTTTTAATTCTAGCTTTGAATTCATAAATGTTCATAGACGCTTTTATATCTTGTGGAACAATTTCCCAAATTTTAAGCGCTAAGAAAGCAATAGATTATGTTCCATAATAAGCTGTCTTTACTGATCTAGTTAAAAATTGTCGCGGATGCCGTAGGTTATAGTTTGTGAGTGTATTTTGTGGTATCACCTCAGGTGATAAATTATTTAATACCTTAATCATTTCCACTGCAAATTTTTGTACATTCCGTTGATGTATCGTGACAGATTTAACATTCGACAGAAGTTCTTGAAATGAGGACGTATTGTTATTGTAAATCAGTCGCAGTCATCTTCCTGAAGTCTGTTTATTTTATTGTTGACTGTTCGGCTACAAAACATCCAAGTAAGTGGACAGTAACCAAATTGTGATGTGAAGAAAGAATTCGTCAGATTTTCCTTTTCTACTGACTTAGGTAGGGAGATATCCGTGCTAGAGCATGTATTTTGAGCTCGCTATTTTACATAGACCATTGAGATGAGATTCAAAATTAAGTTTATGATCTAGTTTTATCCCCAACAAGATTACGTATTCACTATTTTTAACATGAACGTTATATATTCTCATTCTAACTGCGCTATTTTTGCTTAACAGTAAATTATATTTTGCTTCGTTAGCTTTCATTTGATTAAAAGAAAACCATTGAAAAAGATTCTTTAAAATTTCCTCTAAAATATTGATAAGTCCTTCTATGCTATTTGCACTAGCGTAAGGTGTTGTATCGTCAGCATAACGAGCAATATCGATACTGTTAAGGATGTAGAACATGTCACATAAGAAAATGTTGAATAATAAGGGTCATAAAATGGACCCCTGTGGGACTCCATAGGTAATGTCTTTCCAAGAATTATACGTATTGCCTATTTTTGTTCTCTGTTTTTACCCAGAAATATAGCTATATATCAATTTCAATGATGGTTCGTCGAAGCCGTATGCCTTCAGTTTGGCTATTATTAGACCGTGTGGAAGACAATCAAATGTTATAGAAAGATAAGTTAACACAGCACCAAAAATGCTTCTACTGTCTACACTCTTTCTCCTCTTTTCAATCATCATTAAAAGTGCGTGTTGTGTACTGTAGTTTTTTCGAAAACCGCATTGGAATTTTGAGAATATGTTATCAAAGAACGAAAGCATTTGAATATAGATGCACCTTTCATATATTTTCGATTAGTTATGTAGAATCCTTATTGGTCTATAATTTATCTTATCAGTACATCGTCCCTTTTTAAAAGTGGCTGTGATATTAGCTAATTTTAACGTGTTCGGAAATTGTGATTTTGGAAATGTTTATAATCTTATGAGGAACCAGGGGGTCTTATCAACTATTTACCAATTTTATTTTACATTATATTTCCAATAATTAACCCTCTGGAAAAAGCAAAATAATAATAATAATAAAAAAATAACAATTATTTGATTTCTTTACGGAAACATTCTCTGCGTAAAGATGTAGTAGATATTACCATTCCGGATTATCTGAACTTAGAAGGATATTGCATGACTTCCACTGTAATCTTTGATGCCACGAATTTTTTAGTTTTTGTGAGCCAGTAATTGCCCACATCACGGATGCACTATGAGGCCATATCTGCGCCATGTCATCAAGATTCAGAAAGCCTCCTGGGGAAAGTTAAAATAAACCGTAATATTTTTAAGAGACTATTTTACTAACCTGTATATAATGCGTTGCTCTATTACGTTTGTATGCACTTTTAGTTTTGAACAAATCATTGTCCACTACGGATAACGGTTGCTTACTGTCGAAGTTGTAGCTCTTTAACTGATTAATGACAAACTTTTCATTACCATTTGATGATGTGTATCTAGTCTTTCCATTCAATGAGATGTAGTATTTTCCGATACTTGACGTTGAAATCACACTGTTGTTGACCAGATTCCAATTCGAACCTGTAAAATATTTTTTTTATGTATATACCTTATTACTCCGTTTTAAAGCACAACATTGCCGAATTAGCGCGCAACATGTAGTATGGAATTAAAATGAAACACAAAATGTTTCTCTATATCATGCTTTACTTCACTTTTAACACTTTCCAGAAGAGCAGTCAGGTTTCTTTAAATTACTTTAGCACATCTTTAATTCAGAGTCCTTTCTGCATGACATTTCCATACAAATATTATTGTAATCCGTCATTTAAGAGATAATAATTTGAGCAAGCTGCCGCTCCAATTTCAAATCTATCCACAGAAATAAAGCTGCTGGTACAGATTATTTAAACTGCAACTTTATAATAGATCTTTATGAACACTTAAAAGACACACTGTTTTATTTATTTAGCAAATCAATTCAGAAAGGTATATTTCCAGATGATCTAAAAATGGCCAAAGTAACACCAATATTTAAAGCTTTAAATATTGACACAGCTATCAGCTATATTAAGTAACTACAGACCAATTTCTGTTTTGACAAATTTTTCAAAATACTTGAGTGAATCATGTATAACAGAAATTATTCATACTTAATTGAAAACCAACTACGTTATTCCAGGCAATTTAGATTTCAGAAAAATACTTCTACTGAGCATGCAATCTTAAAATTTGTAACTGGCATCACAAAATGTTTTTCTAATGGATAAATTACTCTAGGTGTATTCATAGATTTGTTCAAAGCATTTGATACGGTTTATCACAGCATTTTGCAACAAAAGCTTGAATTTTATGGAATTAGAGGAATAACAAAGGACTGGCTCAAAGATTATTTATAAAATTGAAAACAGCATATTAGTTATGTACGATAAAGTGAAGTTAACAGAGACACTTTATATTACTTGTGGCGTGCGACAAGGATCTGGGCCTCTATTTATTCATTTTATATGTTAATGTTTATCTATAAAGTTTCATCTGAAATTGCACAAATTATTTTTGATAACGACACAAATTTATTAAAATCTGGAAAACATCTAGAACATCTTTTTCTTGAAATGAACAATGAACTAAGGAAAGTCTCACTCTGGTTTAAAGTAAATAAATTATCTTTAAACGTGTCAAAAACAAAGTATTCTATTTTTCATACACAACATCAAAGAAAAAAGATTCCATCTGATCTACCAATACTTCAAATTGAAGGTATAGATATAAAACGATATACAGTTTCCAAATTCTTTGGGTATTTATATTGATGAAAATCTTACATGCAAACATCTTATCGACACTATATGCACTAAAATATCAAAAAGTATTGGTATACTTTACAAAGAAAGATTAGTTTCACCAAAACACTTGTTAAGACTTTTCTTTTATACACATTGCTTGCTTGCTTGGGCAAAACACGCAGTTTGTGTAATAAATTTTGAAAATCGTTTTACACCTAGCAAACCACTTTTTACAAAGATGAAAATCACGACTCTTTATGAAATTAATGTATTTCAAATACTATGTTTTACTCTCAAGTGTAAATTATCCAGAGCGGCTCGTATATTTCATAGCATCTACACAATAAAAGATTCTGTAAAATACACAACAAGATCAACTATATTTAAAAAAAAAAGAAGTTAAGACCAAATACGAAACTTCAGTATTATATATCGCCCAACACCCATTTGGAATACACTCCCTTCTTCATTACTAAATATTACTAATATTACTAAATTATATTAGTTTCATAATGTTCAAAGATAAAGTTAAAAAACACCTCGGTGAAATTGAAGACATCTATCTTCATTTCTAAAAATAGAATAACTACTAGATTACTAAATTTTCGAACTTTTTCTCTAAATAGCAAGTCTGATTAAACGAGTTAGCTAAGTTTTATGTACGGTTCTCGGTGATAAGACCCATATGAGGTCTTCTGCGAGTTCTCCGTATTTTGTAAGTAACCAAAAACTTATAGATATTTATCTTATTCTTAAGTATTTTGTAATTTTTTAATATTTGATTTTACCACTTTTATTGATTTTAGGATACTGAATGTAAAATATACTTATCTAAGACTCCACCAAAGGTACATAAATACGCTTTGCATAAGACCCCTCAACTAATTAACGACGTTCTCTCTCTCTCTCTCTCTCTCTCTCTCTCTCTCTCTCTCTCTCTCTCTCTCGCTCTCTCTCTCTCCC
>JANTOQ010596678.1:0-10632 GCA_027564595.1 Bythotiara depressa
TTTTTTTAGTTCCAAAAACTATACATTTGGTTTTATCTTCACCAAAACGAATGCTTAGTTTGTTTTCAATAAACCAAGCACACAAAGAGTTCAAATTTTCATTTCATTTATTTTCTATTGATTTTAGGTTTTTGTCAGTGAACGCCAAGCATGAGTCATCTGCATAAAGAAGAAGATCACAATTAACTAATACTTTAGAGACCATGGTTTCACCAGAAAGACAGTCATTTAGTATACATCCTAGATATATTACTTCAGAGTATTGTTTGATATGTTATGAATTTGATATGTTATGAATCAACATAAACCCATTTACTATAATTTCAGTGTTGGGAAAAAACACAAAAGGACCTGGAACTAGTTATGACTACCTCTTTTGTACCAAAGTTTATACTGTACTTAACCCCTATGACTATACCAAATTTGGGTAAACCAAATTAATGTATTTCTTCAGACATTTAAAGCAGTTTATAGATAGGAGTGGAGTTTGGGAAAATACCAAACTTTTTCCATATGTATCTAAATTAACGTTAAAAAAAAATGCGATACATAAATTAACGTAAAATTAATTAACGTTGTTTTTTTCAAATTCGCGTTAATTAATGTATCGCGTTAATTTCGTGTATTAGGTATTTTTAAACTTCAAATAACTAAAACCTAATAATAATACAATAACTACAAACTCAATAACTAGCGCAACAACAATCAGTCAAAATGGTAGCATATCTGAGCACTTTCACAGAGAAGTGTAAAAAATAAACTTCTACAGCAAATGTTTAAACCAAAAATGATATCTCAGGTGGAGGAAAATATGAAATGTTTCTTGTCTTTATTTCTCCATCAAAGATATTGTTCAAAGTAAAGGGAATAAAAAATATTCAACAAATTATTATCTTCATAAAGAACTGAGGAGCTTTAATATCAGCAAATAAGGTCATAGGAAATTATATTTTGTTTTTGAAACATTGAGGAACTTCTTAGGAAGCTTACTCTATACTTTTTACATTTTACTTGTGATTTGTTTTTCTGTAAGAGATTTAACGTAAAATAACTTTTAATCACAATACAAACCATCATATTGTTAGGTGTGAAGAGCAAATTAATGTTGTTTAATTATGTACTAACCTTGTATGGATAACATGCTTGGAGGTTAGTAATGTGACATTTTGAATTTCTGAATACTATGCCATTTTAGGCTCCGTTCATGTTTCAACACATGAAAATACAGCCATCATTGTCAAAGTTCGCATTCTATGTGGTGGAGAGTGTCGTTATTTTATTTTAACACAGTGCAACATTTGAATAATAATTAGATTATGAAATAAAGAAGGCAAAATATTCGTGAATGTCGTGGACATCAGAAAGAAAGTTTTGGAAGTGGAATATTTGTTCTTGAAATTAAATAGTTTGGTTTCAAATTATTTACATTACATATCACAAACCATGGTTTTTTAAGCCCCATTACTAGGCTCGGCCCCTGGATGTAAGATTTGTAACTCCAGTTTAAAAAATACAGAAAATACCGAAGTAAGGAAAACCTTCAAATATATATACAAGAAGTTTTGAAACTTTAATGGTATGTAGGTGAATAAAGTGGTAATGTAACTTGTTGTTATGAGTCTAAAAGTCAGTTTTTAGATAAACAAATTCCAACTCTGCTGAAGCTATTAAAGCATATCACTGTACTTAAAACAAAAGAGTTATAATGTTGATGGTGTTGATATCGCTAGAGTCAAAACAGGTGTTATTTTTTTTATGGCTGCTATTTTCAAAACAAGAGTTATAATGTTGACTGTGTTTATATTGCTAGTCAAAACAAGCGTTATTTTTTGACGGCGATATTTTTAATAAGTGTAATAATAAAAATAATTGATTCATGTAATGATTACGCTGGTATTATCAGTTGATTACTGTTTTTTAACATTTATCCTGGATTTATAACACTGTACCGTTTTGCAAATTTCGTCACATTTCACTATGAATCCAGGATGCCACGTAGTCGGTTCTTTAGTAAGTTGGAAAAAACTTTTTTCCTTATTTCTTATTGTTGTTGTTAAAAGTGAAAGCTGAACACCAAGACAAAGTTGATTATTTAAACTTGATTGTTAAGAACATTACCACATAGAATATGCGATAGTTATGTTTTTTTCTCAGAGAAAGTTGATTCGTTATAGAATTACCATGACACATGCATTTTCCTATAATAATAAAAGTTGTGCAATATGGCATCAAAGGTTAATTAAATGTTTATTATAGCAAGTAATAGACACCTGTTTTATATTTCGACAAGGAGAAAGATTTTCTAATAGAATAACTGTATCATGGTTTATAAAATAACATATCTACTACATATTCTTCATTTATATCTGGTCTAGTTTATCTGGGTTTCAGTTTGTTTTGATTCTCAGCAACCAATAAAATACATCACAGTTGGATTGAATGAATCTTATTTCCGCGTAGAGAAATTCAAAACAAATGACATTTGGAGAAGATGGCATGTGTGGAACGGAGACACGAAGAAAAACTTTACTTATAAATTCTTATAACTTTTTGAGTTCAAATTGCATCATAATAAGCATTACAATATTTTAATATGAATTTCTACCAACAATCCCTTTAATTGCTATTTTTAAACACATTTAATAATTTTAACACTATTTTGTATATATTTATTTATTTGCACATCTTGTTTATTGTATGATATAACTGTTCAAAAATTGATTATAGCAACAATATGCATAGTTACAATGCTTTAATTGCAATTTCTTGACATTTTCTGATTGCATGTTAATTGTTTTATTAAAGGTTTTGAATTCTTCAATCATTTTGATTCACACACAATCTCTAGTAAATTTTGTTTAAACTGGGAAGAGGTTATGACAAGTTTGTTTCTTATATATCTATTTTGATATTTCTTGTGTTTGTATGATTTACAAATGAAATCCTAATAGCTGCAATAAAATGATAAGGGTTTCAAAGAAATTCTAATGGTGTTATTAGTATTCTAACAGTTGATTCTAAAATTATAAATGTTTTCTATGAAACTATAATGGGTAATGTACAATTATTATGAACATGCTCGTGAAGATGATTACCATTTGTAAAAACATATTTACAAACTGGAAAGAAAATCAGCAGCCTCATTTCCCAATATTGAAAGATAACACAAATTACAACAAACTATGGACAAATCCCCGTGACAGCATAAAAAAGACACCGATCAACCAAAGAAAAACTTGTACACTCAACACAATACATCCGTACTACACACAAACAATAACCAGTTTCAAATAACATTTCCTGCTCTGTTCTTTTACGTGTTTATCTATATATAGTACACATTTGTCACTATTGTAATTCGTTTGACCACCTTAAACATGTGGTACACAAGTCACTCTATCTAGAACAGAATCTCTCTGTTCCTCACAAATGGTGTCACAGCACACTTCTTGTGGACATGCAGTGGTATTAGATTGCTGGAGTTCCTAGGTGATAACTGTATTCATTGATGATCCTGTCTCACAATGTCTTTTGTAATTTAGCCTATTTCTAATTCTCCAAATCAGTCCTTCAAATCAGGTTCACACTCAGGAGATTACCCATGGCAGAGCTCTGATAGAGTTTCTTGGATCTTCTTGCAGTTATTAAAATATTGTTAAAAATATTAAACCTTCATATATATTAAACATGTCTTATACATCACTTCAGTGATTGATAGCATATCATAACATCATAACATGTACTCGTTAACTAACAAATATATTTCATAGGAATATATACAAATGATCTAACTAATACTAAGTTCTGGTTGTTCCTTTCATAGTTGTTTTAATACTTCTACATAGCTACACATAAATCATCAGGAAGTCATTCAAAACATAAACATTAACTATTCTCTTAATAAATCTCATATGACCTCTCACCTACTGCCACACCAAAATGAGACAAGTAAATGAAATCCTAATAGCTGCAATACAATTATAAGGGTTCCAATGGTGCTATTGGAATTCTAACAGTTGATTCTGAAATTAGAAATTTTTTCTATGAAACTATAATGGGTAACATACAATTATAATGATTATAATCTATTAATACAATGTCCAAAAGAGTGCTACTAACTTCTGCAACATGAGTAAGTCTTCCAGAATTAATTTTAGATAAAGTGACATTTAGGTGTGGTACTCACAAACCCTTTAGATAATTAATTGCCACAAGATCAGGAAAGTCTATCACTTGAAACTTTAACATAGACTAGTTAATCAATTAAGGGTTTTATTTAATAAACAAGGGCAACGGATGTCATAGTTCCCTCTGCCAGAAGGGTACTTGTAACATAATAATATTATTCTTGTTATGAAGATTAAATATTCTTAATTCAAGGTTTATAATAATCAAATTACATTTGGGAAGCATGGAGTCTGTTGTTATTTTACATAACACATAAAAATGAACAACTGACCATTTTCATTTCTTTTGACAAAACACATGATGGTTTATTGCTTTGGTAATCCCACACTTTTAATGTTTTATCTTCTGAAACAGTTGTCAAGCAACCAGGAACATGATTACTCAGGGACATACCTAAAATATTAAAAATCAACAGTATCATCATTATACAAACAAATACATACAAACAGACAGGATTGCAGACAGGATTTGATGACACCAATAATTTTCTACTACATATTTTTTATTTTATTTATGATGACTAATAATAAATAAATAACAAATTAATTTTAATCAGAGAATTATTTTTTCAACTGAAAAGTTGGAATTTTAGACAAAATTTGTCCTACACAAAATTTGTCCACTAACTAGAATATTGTTTGAAACTATAGTAAAGCAAGGGCAAAAATGGAAAATATTTAGGAATTTAGGAATCTAGAACAAACCAAAGGGAAGAGAATAGAGCTAAAGATTGGTGACATGAATCACTACCAATACAAAGACATACAAAACCTGTGCTGTTTTTTCCATTTTACAAATACACATAAATACAAAATACATTCTACATATTACACACCACTGACTACAAACATAAATACATTTTTGTATTGTTTTATAGAAACAAAGCTATTGGAAATATTCACAGTATTAAAAAACCTTGTTTTATACATTGTATACATGATAGTTTCAAACTTTCCACTGGCACCTATAATATAGTGCACCTATCAATAACAACTACAATATAGAAAGCTTAAAACTATAGTCTGACAATGATGCATGTAGTCATTTTTATGGAAAGGTTATGCAACAGGAAGATGCACTAGGAAACATTCATATAATAGATATTCCAGCTCTATTAAAGTTTAACTGTTTTAAATTATGATTCTTTTAATTGTTAAAGGTATATAATAATAGCAATGTTCACATCCATATTACCTGAAGCTGCTCCATTATGTGCATTCAAAATAAATAAAGGAATGTTGGAACGTGTATCAAAATATGAAACAACACCATCATCAGAGCTGACCTAGAACATAAATACAAATGTGTTTTGAATCAGCAGAAATCCTGGCACTCAAGACATTATATAAAAACATTAACAATATACAATAGATGATTTCGTTACATAGCGATATCTTAGTCTTATATGTGTTAGCATCTGATACAAAACATAACACTGGCAACAAACACTGGCAACAATGATTGCACGAGACAATCATTGATAATTAAAAGACGATTATGAAACTGTGATGCAGGAACAAGATAAGGGAACTTTTTTTAATAATAAAAACAAAATTGTGATACACTACAAGACTGTATTGACATTTAATTATTGTGTGTGTGCCCTACATACAATCACTAAGTGAAGTTTAAAGAACTGTTAGCTGTCTTATGCTCCCAATCAAAATGACCCTTCTGCTTTGGGTCCAATCAAACCAAAATGCAGCCGACATCCCACTTCCATCAATCACCTTAGTCCAGAAGTACAGGAAGGTCTAGACATTGTACATGGAAAGGAAATCTACATAGGGAAACTAGACTTCTGCAACTCTCCAGATGCAATCACGCTTCAACACCATCACAGCAGCCCACAATGACCCAAAACACCAAGAATTAAAATCAGATGAAAGGTCCACTATTCTAGCACAGATTGTCATGATTTACAATGATATTTCAAATGGGCAGGAATAACACACCACTCAATCTGAAGTGCAGAAGACCCAGAGGCAAATGGCCTTTCAGAGGCCTTCATGAAACACAGTGCAAAAGTATACTGCATAAGGCATACAATATAAAGGCATACTGCCATAATGGAGTGGAAAAACCCACTCACTGAGCTCAATAAACACCTGCAAATGTTTCGTTCCACTCCACACCCTTCTACAGAAATATCCCAAGCAGAAATTCTCTTTGACAGAAATATTTGTACTCACCTACCACTAGTGACAGATATGTATGCACAGCTGAGAAAACATTAACAAACCAACTATGATATACTCAGATAACAACGAGCAAATAAAGCAATGTAGTGCACAAATGACTGGTTAGAAATATTGGCACAGAACTACAACCAACCCCAAAAAAACCAAATCATACTCAGTTTCCAACCATTTCAGATGAAATTGTTCCAGCCATTCTAACACAAGAAACCATCCCAATATAACCAAGGTACACCCAAACAGCTCTGCCTACTATATAATGTAATGTCTTAAACATACATCTAATCATGTACTTTTATCGTTTAGGGTCAGGCCTTAAATTAGATATATAAAATGAAATATACTATGATGTTATAAACCTGTGTCTTGTATGTGGTAACATCTCACATGAAACATTACACATAGCACACCAGGTCAGGTGTTATGCTTTCTTTCCAAAACAATATTGTGTATTTACTATAACTTGGTCAAAATAACTATTTGCTATAACATGCATACTTTAAAAACAAGAAGAATGTGAAAGCATCCAACATAGTATTAAGGAATTTAAAAAAAGGATAAAGATCTGGATTACTCATTTTAAAGGAGTGGTCCTGTGGATTTCACATTTTCAAATTTCAACAAAATTGGATTCAGCACACATGAATTAGCCTAGAAAACGTATTCTGTGAAATGAAAAATCCTCATAGACCCCTAAAATTACTGTTTGTTTGGGTTTTGAGCCGTTGAAAGATGTGGTTTTGAGTTATGAGCTGTAGACAATTCATGTGACATCATTGATGACAAACTTCATTCAAGAGCAGTTGCTGTATACATGTTGTTAGTGAAAAATTGATATACATTTTTGCTTTTGTAGAGTAAATTATGTATAGGTAAAATAAGATAAATGTACCATGATTTACTGTTCTGTCATGGATCGTAAAAGCATTCAAGCAGCAAGAAGAAAAAAGAAAAAAGGAGGGCATAAGCTTTTACAATCTTTTTCAGGTTAACACATACAGGTTAACACATACAGGTTAAGTGTTAGTGGTCCTTATGATTCATGCTGAGAATGAAAAAAAATATGCTAGTAAATAAACACAATACTTTATAGGGAAATTAAAAAATATAGAATAATTTGAGGCAATAATTACTTCCAATGCGTAATTATTTTGGAAATAATTCCCAATGCGCGCGTTAAACAATGACCGAACTTTTAACTAACTGCGGCCTAAATAACTGGAAATCTATGCCATCTGGTGAGAATTTAAAAATGAGCGTACATTTAAAAATCACTCTCTCCTTTACAGAGATTTATTTTAAATGAGTCTGTTGAAGGTAAGATAGCACTAAGAGTTCAGAGCACATGACATGCGATTGTGAGTTAATAATTTCTGAGGAAATGAACAGTAAACAATGATTTCTAGCTTAATATAGCTATACAAGTTACTTTTTATGGCCTCTACTACAATTTTATTGCCTAAAGTAGCTATTACGAGTGATTTTTTACTGCAGCTACTATGATTTACTAGCTTAAAAAAGCTGACACAAATGATTTTTACCACAACTACTCCAATTTACTGACTTAGAAAAGCTGTTGTGAGTATTTGGGGTTGCTATTATGATTTTCTAGCACTGAAAACCTACAGTAAATGAGTTTTTAGGTTGACATTACAATTTTCTACCATTATAAACCTATTGTGAGTATTTATGGCTGCTACTACCACTTTCTAGTGTTAAAAACCTATCATTAGGGAATTTCATGGCTGCTACTATGATTTTCTAGCATTAAAAACCTATCGCAAGTGAGTTTTGTTTTGTCTCAATTGGGAAAAGGTTTCTGATTTTTAATTGGGAAGGGGCCGTTAAACACTGGATTACACCCTGAGGTTAAAGCACCACTATAGAGTTTCACTAGGTTTAGTTTGAATTAATTATAAACTTTCCAGCTCCGGTGAATTTTAATAATGAAATATGCAGTATAAATTTAGCAAATGTTTAATGGTCTTAAATTTGATTAAAAATCACAAAGTGAATATAAGCATTCGGAAGAAACAAAGAATATTTGAAATGGAGAAAAATATGAAATTTTACTTGTTTTTAAATAATTTAAAATACTAAAGGTGTAAAAAGTAAAATATTAAACACAACCTCTTTTTCCAGAATTTCTTGGAGTTGGCCTAATAAATAACACACTTTCGGTTTTCACCAGTTTTCATGGAATCGATACTCCACTCTGATATGCTTTTAATACAGTGTTATCAGCCCATTAGGAGTCATCAACTGATCGCACACTGGCCTTGGAAAGACAAGTTAAAGCAATGCTTCACGTATCTCTAGTGGTAAGTTAACTTCGGTTAATGATGTCAGCAGGGATGATGAGCCACTAATATGATGTGGATATGCCGTGGTGACATTAAAACTCTCCATTAACTGTATGAATTACCATAATTACCATAATTCTGTGTGCATCATTTTTGCACATACAAGTATTAAAATACCATTTCATAAGAAGTTATCACATAATTGGTTCATATACATGAATAAGAATACATGATTTAGAATTAAATATTACCAGGGGAAAAAAGAGAAAAACAAGAGGTTGGTAGCTGAATTTCTGTAAGTATTTATAATTTATTTCTATAACTACAAATGTTTATAAACATTAACAGGAAGAGTTTGAATTATATCATTTATTCATCCTCCATGTTTCAGGATTGGTTCTGTTATTCTTTTTAAACTTTAAAAGTTTAAGATGGATAAGAACAACATAAAGTTGAAATCACAATGTTGAACAAGAACCGAAGCACTGACAACATTAGGAAAAAGATAATACTTTTTTTGTTTTGGAACACCACAAAGCTTGGACAGCTTATTCTATGATTTTCACAGTTTATTTTTGATTTATTTTTCTGTATTCTGCTGTAAGCACTTTAAGATAAAATATATTAGCTTATAAAAGTAAAATCCACCCTACTTTTGTTAGCCAGCTATTTTTATGTTAAGAATAATTTTAAATGGAGGTTATATATTGTTATACCTTGACTATAAAATATGAAGAATTCTACCCCACAACAGAAGTAAAATGTATATTTAGCAAGGTAGCAAACATACTTTTGTTTACAAAATTACTATTAGATATAAGTAAAAAACAAGAACTAGAGAATGTAATAAATATAGACAGGAAATTCTATGAAAAAACAGAACATTCTTTAGCAACAAAAGTCAAACTAAATGTTTTCCTGAGATAATGTTAGATCAAGATTCTCTCAAACATTCTGGGTTTTTTTCCACATTTGAACAGGATGGTATTGTGTAAGAGCTAACACTAATAATAATTGTGTCACTGGTGCATTTCCTTGTGTCGGGGTTTTTGGAACTGTACATTTGACATGGATAGCCAGTGGAGGTTAAGTACTGAAAGTGAGTGGTCAGGCTTCAAGAAGACAGTAACAAAATACAATTGTAAATAGTGAGTAATGAATTAAAACACAGTATTATAAGCAATCCGAGTTTTAGTTACTTCCCCAGCTTCGTTAACTTGTAGTTGTGATATCATGTGAATTAATAATAGTTATAATGAGTTTACATAAGCAAAGAAGAGTTGTGTTAGTTATAATATAACATGGGAAGGGCAAGCATATCTAAAATATTTTTCCCATACATGTACCTTAATCCCTTTAATTTTTGCGCCCCTTTAATTTTCGCGTAGAGAAAACGTGCGAAAACTAAAGGGGCGCGAAATAGGCCTCTTTTCGCGCAGCAGGGTGCGTGAAAATTAAAGTGTGCGAATTGGGAAAAATCATTTAAATATCGTAAATTATCAAATGAACGTTTTTTTTTAAATCCACATTTTTAGGGGCTTTTATTCGTCAGGTCAAAGAAATATCAAACCTTTTATGCAGTTGTCGTATTTTTTTAGTCTTCTCTCTTGAACCCGTCTCTTTCTTTTATTGATCTCATTTAAGCAAAAAGTGATTCTGGTAACAATGTTGCGTATGTTTTAAAGCCCAATTCCCTGTTCCTGTTATTATTTATCTCCATTAAATTATTTAACTCCCACAATGTAATAATATATTAATTGTCAGTCTTAATTACCATTTCATGAGTTATTTAATAATTATTAAACATTTGTTTTTATTAGTTAAATTTTTTTATTCCAATAAGGGTGTCTTAAACATTAATGTTTGCAATGCATTGTGGTTTTGTATTCAAGCATTACAGGAGATAATATAATAGTGGGAACTGCCAATTTATGTCAACTTTG
>JANTOQ010596789.1:0-10632 GCA_027564595.1 Bythotiara depressa
ATAACACATGCTAAGGCAACTTTTTAACAGGGAGCAAGCATGTTTTCTCAGAAAAAGCAATTTACCTTTCCCCCCTACTAACATGTCGCCTGCCTTCAATTGGACCATATAGATTACTAATCAATCCATTTGGGGTGACAAGTGATTGAAATTTAATGGCGTGAACACGTTTATGCCCATTGAATAGTAGCCTTTGATTTGAACCAGGTCTACATACTGAAAGTACTGTCCCATCAATAAAGCCAAAACAATTTTGTAGGAGCTCCTTTAACATCGATAGCATTACTGTACTGCTGCAGAGAGGCTGGGCTTAGCCAGGGTTTATTAAAATCATGCAGTAAGTTGCTATAGATCGTATATATAGCTCAGAATAGTATTATACATCATGCTGAGCTCTGTAACTGGCCTTCCAAAACGTGGAACCAGATCAGAGTATCTGCATGGACAAGTGAAACGTTTAAAAAAAACATAAACAGCTTCGAGTCCATCAAATGTTGATCGGTTATAAGTACTTATACAGTCTGGTATGTGTAATGCCTTGGCTAATCTACATACATCAGCCTTGTAAAATCTTAAATCAGATTTACAGTCATCGTCAGTCCAGTTATCTAAATCTAAATTTTTGCTGGTATTAAGATCATAAAGCAGTACAAATTCATCATCATTTATAATTCTTTGATCGTAAGCAAGCAAAAGAGCCTCTCTTGTTTCTCGAAATGACGCCATATTTGTTTACAATTTTATGCGCGCTATAATTAAATGCCGTCATACTTGTTTTGCTTAATGCTGCGACTAGGACAGGAAGACAGACGTACTAGATCCAGTCCCTTCAAGTAAAACCCTGTCCTAGAATTTTCCCGTCGTTATTGCTTTAAGATCGCTATTTATGGGGAAGACTGGCTTTCATGGTCATTGCTCCAACCTGAGGGTAGCTAGCTATCGAAACTGTTGTGCTATGTAAAGTATGTATACATCACTTAACAATACTAATATAAACACCAAGTACCTGAGGAGACACTGGTGCTAGCTGGAAAGAATGCTGACACTTCATAAGGAACTGAATTTCCTGTGATAACAACTTTACAACCTCCTCCACTAACTTTTCAACAGAATAACAAAAGCATACTTCAGAAACAAACTTTGTGTAATTCTAACATTAGTACAGTTGAACTTTTTTTTGGTACATTAACATGATCATAGGGAGTCAGTAGAAACCACAAAGACTCTCCCCATGATGTCCAGACATTATGGGGCCAAATTTACACTGGTGGTTACTGACTGAACCAAAATATTTTTCCCTGTGCAGCAAAGGGGAAAATATATTTTCTGTTAATGCACTC
This sequence comes from Bythotiara depressa, assembly GCA_027564595.1. Classification (NCBI taxonomy): domain Eukaryota; kingdom Metazoa; phylum Cnidaria; class Hydrozoa; order Anthoathecata; family Bythotiaridae; genus Bythotiara; species Bythotiara depressa. Next base: position 1,341 of record JANTOQ010596789.1, read on the forward strand.
ATTGTTTTAGATAATAATCAACAGAGAGGATGAACTTTGATTTTCGGAACATTCAAGTAGCTGAACTTATCCCGGTATCAGCACCGGCAAAATATCTGAACGATTTTTTTAAATGACAGATGTTGAACAAAGAAACAATTCATGTTTTTCTAGTGCCATCAGTAGGAGAAATAGGGACTAGAAGTGATTAAAAATTGCCACCATAAGTGTTGCCCCATGAAATGCAAGTCTTCCTCCATATGTCAGGTGAAGCCCTACTCATCATTTTTTCTAACTGTACAGAAATCTAGTCTGCTTTCATCAATGTTTTGTTGTGAGAAATGTACCTCAGGGTCTTACTACATGCCAAATATAATCAGGCTAGCTGCAACTTTAACAAGCTGGAACAAAATGTATATATACTCTTCATACTACATAACAAATGATACATTAATGTTTTTGGAAGATTTTCCTGGCAATTACAAACAATCTCCGCCTAATGTATGTTTTGGCAAAGTATTATAAAGTTGAAAATTGAGAATATTGAGATTGAATCCTTGAAAACGAAACAACTTTATAATAAAACGAGTTGTAGTCACGGTAGGTACTGTACAAAAACCAGTTCAGTTTTGTGAAATGGCAGACTGTAAAAATTCTCACCTGAAGACACTTGCTTGTTTGTCTCTTCACTTGTTTACACTGTGTTTCATTTCATTGATGACAATAATTAATATCTATAGAAATTAAACATGAAGCAGCAGTGAGGAAATAATACAGAAATAATAAAATTTAAATTATTACCATATGAAGAAATGTAGAATCTTAATTTAAAGATATCTGTAAACAGTCAAGTATTAGAATTGACATACTGCAAAAATTGATGCAAAATACAGCAAAATATTTTTCATGACTAAAAAAGATCTATCCTTACAACACTACAACAAATTTATCATGATCGTTACTAAAGATTTTCTCTGTCTTGTAGCACACGTGTGTCATAGAGAACCATTGCAGCATCAAATACTTAGCATATTAACATACACAGAAACGTTTAACATAATATGTTAATGCTTCTTGGAAAATCTAGCCATTCAGGGAAGATATTAAGGTTTCAAAAACTACATAAACAGCAATAGTATTGATGTATGAAGAATCAGGGGAAGGTTGAAATGTTGAGTTAGTGCATTGACATACTTCAAATTTTATCAAATAAACTATGGTTAGTCAAAATTCAATGATCTAGTGCGTGATTTTGGGAAAGTGTCTCAATTACTGGAACATGATTTCATCATAAAATATTATTAGAAAGTTACGTGCATTTACATTCCCATTACTATACATGATAAAGAACTTTATATCCAACACCAGTAGCGTATAATACTAGAATCATGAAACATCATTGAAAAAAGAGGAACCAACAGCTCGTGATTATCCTCATTTATATATTGTTGCTACATATGTTGTAAATAAATTAAGAAATTAGCCAATCAGTGTGACACAATCTGTCAACATAATAGCATGCATTTTGATATGTTCATACAGAAAAATGTAAACAGAAAGTTGGAAATGTTACCAAATGTTTAACAGCCTGAAACTTGTAGAAAAAACATGAAGTAAAACTACACCCATGTAAAAGTAAAAGATAGTGGAAAGTATGAACTGTTTCTTGTCTCCAGATCACATTTAAAGATACTACTGACATCATTGAAAACAACTTTGTACTCCATCAGTGGAGTAATGAAAACAAAACTGAGACAAATTTACTGGTTCTTATAAAAACATATAGTATATAATAAAAAAACATTTGTGTTGAAAAAATGTCCACCTACAGAACAACTTATATATATATATATATATAAAACACCTCATGGAAAACAAATGACAGCATAATGGAGATTTAGTTGCGATGTTAGTGTGGAGAATAATGTTGAATTCACATATAATCTTTGAATATTAGTTATAATCTTAATACAGCCAATTCTTATTCTTTCAAGTTGTTAAAACTCCCTTCTCATTCAATTATCTGTAAATCAAATAATATTTACAACAACAAGATATTATTGATGGAACACAGTTAATTATTATTACATACCGTTTCGTTATGATGTTTATCAGTGACTTCAATAAAATGTGGCTATGCAAATTACTGTTTCCTTCTATGTGTTACTCATTTTATAATACAACAATAATATACATTATAATACATATAGTATTTAGAAGTAATGTACAGGAATTTAATGTGAAAACATGTCTTGTTAGATATAGGTATAGTATAGCATATTAGCAGATTTGCACTTTTTACAACGATGTCTTCAATCATGTTACTCCATTCAAAATATGTCCAGTTGAAAACGCATGCAGCTATTACTTCTGTTAATATTATAACAAATTTAAAAAATCCACACACATGAAAGAAAATGCTAAACATGTTGACTATCACCATGCATGTTTTTCAGTTATATTCATTTTTTTGATTGACACTTTTGATTGACCCTGTGGGTTTTAGGGTGAAACATTAATCAAATTAAATTCCTCTTAATCTCAGATGGACATGTTCATAAATATGAGACCAATTTTTGATGAATATTAGACATTAGCATGAACTGTTAATAAATTATCACAAAATGCTTCTGTCATGCAACCCATGAAAATAATTTGGCTCAGACCTAGTGTAAAGCATTAAAATTTCATAATTCAAAAGTCCTATTTCATTTCATTTCATTGTGACAAAAACATGCTAAGTTAAGGAAGGGGGTGTAGTTGAAAGTGAGTGGTTACATTTTCTAAGTCTTTAGGCATAAAAATCTAATTATGTACATGTAAAAGAAGCAACCTTTAATGTTGTCACGACAACTAATTCTAGTAAAAAACTCTTACTGTAAGAGATTTTTACTAGAATTAGTTTTCATAAAAGTATATTGGAGTTTAGTTTCATGGGAATTAGTTTTCGTGTGATGTGAGTGGATTTATATGTTTATATTAGTAGCTATAACAATAATAAAAGCATATTTTTATGAATTGAGAAGAAACATAAAGGGCACATTTTGCAAATACCTAACATTTTGTAAAGCAACTGAAGTTTATAACACAAAATACAATTTTCTTGTAATTGGAAAAAATTGACAAAAATCTGTTTAGTTGGTAACTGAAGTATAATAAACAGTCCTTAGACACAATTTTTATCTTATTGCAATTACATGCATATTATGTAAAAAGATTATGCAAAGATTATTTGTCTTTTCTTATTTGAAGGGAAATTAATAATTTCCTCCACACATACAATACTATATAATTACATACAATAATTCTAGGACTTTATTTTAAATGGAAAGAGAAACATTTTCATGTGAAGGTTTATATCTCATAAAATGAATAAACTTTTCTCTTTTACCTACTGTATGTTAAAAATTTGAAATAAATTGTGCATCTCTATAGTATGTGAATACGAGATTTCCTAAAATCCTATATCTAGAGAATATATTATGAAATCTTACCAAACAGATTATAAATACTCACATGAAGCATGAAACAACATCTTTTACTGATTAGTGATTTTTTAGCTTTTGCAAAATTAATATATAAATTAAATGAGCAAATAAGATTAATGTATTATCAACAAATATGTTTATACAGAAGACAATTTCAATTTTTCTTTTGATTTCTTAAGGGCTGGATACACGATGAAATAAATATGTTGAAAGATGAAATAAAACTGTCAACAGATTGGTGTCGACACATATTTCATCGTGTATTGCTCTTGAAATACGACTGAAATACCCTGAAAAATATTTAGCCTAATTGGCCTTGAAATAAATTTTTGAAAAAAAAATCCCCAAAATTTCTGTCATGATGAAATATTTTCATTGTTCAAAGGAATGTGTCTATTGTTTTAAAGATGCGCACTGTGATGGTAATAGCAAGAAAGTACGTAATGGATTGTGATTTTCAGAATCAAGCAGTTAGTCGGTTTTGTAATTATCAAAATCAACAAATGTAATTTTTATAAATTTTTTTATAATTTTATAATATTTATGCAGCATTCTTGTCTTTTCCTGGCATTGATATCCATATTCTTGTCATTGTAAAGGAAAGGAAGGTGTTTTTATCAAAGAATAATGAAATCAAAGGAACGGTTCAAAATTCATGCAACTCAAAGAAAAGGAGTTTTTCATAAAATCTTTGGTGAAACGATTTTCTGCAACCCCACGCCTAGAATAGGTAGCTGCAACTCTTTTTCATTCACCACTAACAAAACTACGTTGGGCATATCTGCAATTTATTTATGTGTTTCATCATATGAAATACATGTTAAATAATATGAAATAGCTTTGAAATATTTCTGACATAATTACTTAAAAGTATTTCGACAGATTTATTTAATTGTGTATCCAACACTTTAAAGATTAAATTCCACAATGCATGTGTATTATAAATGTAGTTTCAAGGATCGGGAGAACAATATTAAGTATTAGATGTTACACACAACAATAAGATGTTGTTAGCAATTTATCTCTTTCATATGCTGTACCATGAGTTAAAATTTTGTACAAACAACCAAAGGTTTATAAAACTTGACACAACAATTTGATTTTAAAAGCCAGTTTACATGCTACAATTTTTTCCAGATTTTTCTCTTAGTGTTTATTTAAAAAGCACAAAGGCTACACATGTTACAATTTTTTCAAGAGTTTTTTCATAGTGTTTAAAACAAATATTTTCCTTAAAAGTTAACTTTTATGCAAAAAAGACAACTATTTATGCTAAAACTAGAAGATACAAGTTTAAAAATTGTAGAAAAAATCCAATAAATTTTTAGCTTCTCTTTTGCTGTGTTTTTAAAACATCAAGGGTTTCGACAACAGGTAGTGGATAAAAGTTTGTGGCAAACATGCACAAAGAAGAAAATTAGAGTGATGACAAAAATATGCTGTGAATATAAAACTGTGTACATTTTTGAGTTAGTCCCAGTCCCTTAAAATGTATCAAAACTCTTTTATTGGTTGTTTTACTTTTTTCCACAAGATTTTTTTTCTGTCGCCGGTGATTTCTTGCGAAGTACGTTGCAGGAAGTGTGATGTATGACGCTGTGAAGGAGCCAATATTTCAGCTGGGGGGTGCTGTTTCGGAATTTGCTCATTAGGATCTATAATTTTACCTGAGGGAGATAATTACATAATTTTGAAAATTTATATTGGCATGTCTATATTTATCACCGTTTTTTTCAGTAGAATTGTAAAGTCATCCCACCGGTGATTTTCATTTACCATCGGTTTTCACAGATCACCGACCGTTATTTCGATCACTGGTTAGTTAGTGTACATGAAAGGAAAAATGAAGGTTTTAAATCACATGACTTTTCTCATAATATTATAAATGTTCAAATAAGAAATTTAAAACAAATAGGAGATATATCCATGCATTAAAGGATTAAACTTCACCTCAGATGTTTTGATATTCATGCAAATATATATTTTGTATGTTTCGATATTCATGCAAATATATCTTCTGGATTTTTCTTCATCGTGTAATATTAGTTCTTGGATTATAATAGTATAAGATCATTTTCACTACGAGATCCACAAAAATACTGTAGGTCTCCGCTTTCTTTTCCAATTATTTTCATCGTTAACTACTATAGAAGAACTAGAAGCTACTACAGTCCACATTAAGATCTCTGTTGCATTCATCAAAGTTTGCTTTTAATTTAAAACAGCACCAAAAAAAAAGATTAAAATCTTAAACAAAGAAGAAAACTTTTATTGTAAAAAGGTACTTACAATTTTTTTTAAACACCTGCTTAAGAGAAAAAACTTGAAAAAATCATAGCATTTATACCAGCCTTAACAGATAAAACACTTGATAAATTTAACTACAAAAGCTACAAAAACTCTTGAATGTGTGCAAGTTTAAAAAAGTCATGTTATTGAAATTTCTATGCATTATCAAGTTGTCATGCATAATAGAAATAACATTTCTACCATTTCCAATACAGATTAGTACAATATGGGTATTATATATTATCATATATTGCAGAAAATAAAGGATAAATGAACTTCTTATTTTGCTATAATACCTTATATACTTTTCTGCAAAAAATGATCAAAACACCTTTAAATAGCAGATAAATAAGAAATTGGGCAAACATGTACATTTCCACTTTTTTGTTTTTAAAAAGTCATATTTATAGTGTTTGCTTCATTGAAGCTAAAGAAATACAATGTAATGTAATATTTTCACATGATACTTTATGTCCACATTTCTCAGTGGTCACCATTATTAAGCAGGATTGTTCCCATTTCCTGTGGTAACAGCAACATTTTCTGTTCACTGTAAATGATGATCTCTTTTCATGAAGCTATTTCATTCAAAGGAGCTTGATCTAACTTAAAATCCAGAAGATGGAGGCATACTACCAGGTGGCATGGACATTCCTCCTGTATACTGTCCTGCTTCACTCATTCCCCTAGCCATTTGTTGTTGCATCAGCATATTTTGAATCATTTCATTGGTTGGACCACTGGCCATGCCTGGCATAATATTTGGAGGCATCATAGATGATGGTGGACCCATGTTACTCTGTATACCCATATTCCCAGGCCCCATATTAGCTCCAGGCATTGACATCTGTCCATAATTTGGCATTAGTCTTGAACTCATGTCAGATGTGTTCATGTTGTTATTCATTTTCTGCTGACCTGCAGTACTTGGAATATTGTTCATACTTTGATTGTTACCAGAAGCATTTGAACTGACACTCATACTACCACCTGTGTTGGTATTACCACTCATAGTAGGATTATTTGCTAGAGCAGGATTGACAACACTCATATTAGGGACATTGTTCGGCATGTTGGAATTGGTTCCAGTATTTGGGTTGCTCATCATGTTTGGCACACTGGAATTAATATTATTACTCATCATTAAATTTTGTTGTCCAACAATGTTTGAAGACTGAGAATTTGGTGTATTACTTCGTTGTTGCATTGCCATTTGTTGCTGTTGTTGTTGTGAATGTTGAGCAGCAGTTTGTTGTTGGTTTGGTACATGCCCTTGCTGTGCCTGGTGTTGATTTAATGTTGAGTCTGCTAAAGTAGCTAAAAATATTAGGTTTCGATGCAGTAGCTGTTGATATTGAGCACATTCTCGAGCTTTTCCTTGATTTTGATAATCAATAATTGCTTGAATAAGTTGAGTGTTCTCATCTAACATTTTCTGAACAGATACTTGAGTGACAGGCTCTCTTCTACCTCCCGCAGAATTTCCAGCAAATGTAGCAGACATATTTTCACACTACAGTAGATATAAAACAAAATAAAAAGTATTATATGGTACAAAGAGACATATATTTCATTTTCTTTTATATAACCTTTTGCATATAACCAAATACAGGCAGGAGCTAATACAGGATTTGGGCGGCACTAGCCACCCCCAGTGGGATCCAGGGGCAAAGCCACTGCCACTGACATTATTTGTGTCTTTGATATTTTAGAAATGAACATCCATCACTTTTTGGCAGTACTTGTATGTGTATATTGCAACTAACTAAGTAAAGAACAACTGTAAAGAACAGAACAATAAAAAATTATATGGACATTTGTGATTAATTTGGGCATGAGAATTTCGCACCCAAGAGCGCTTTTCGCTATGGAGTATTTCCTGTATTAGCCCCTGACAGGCTAACCATATCATGTTATATTTGGATGGAGGTTTGAAAATAATTCAGTCATTGTTCATTACAATGCAAAAATCAATTTAGAAAGATTTTCCATTCTGAAGATATTTGTTTACAAAGTTAGATAATATTGCCTCATGCTGTTCGCCATTTTATCGCCGTCCACTAAAAATGAAGAAGACTGAGCACTAATGTTTTTGTGATGTCATTTACGCAACATATCAAAATGAGCCAAGATGATTTCAGTGTTGTTGTTGTCAGCGTACAAAGAGTCATTGGAACTAAAGAGATTTTAATGTTTATACTTTGCCTTTTAATTCCGCTTATAATATTGTGTATCTATAAGTTATCTCACAGGCTTAAAAAATAAACATACATGTAGCAGGAGAAATAAACATAACATTATCACATGAAGAAGATTGACTTTGTGTGACTGAGTGAGGTAAAAAAAAATTAACATATTTGTTGTCAAGGTGTCTTTTGAACCTACTGGGTTGCTAAAACAAGGTTAAGCTCTTTTAAAGTTATGTAAAAACAACTTGGCTGTTACTAACAGTAAAAGAAGTAAACATCGTGGAGTTTGATCAAGAAGAGAATGTTGAAGAATTAAAGTTTTATTTGAGGTTACACGAGTTAAAATGTCTCAGGAGAAGGAAGATTTGGTTGCTATAGTTACAGTTTGTATGATCTTCTTTATGGATATTTCATGGGTGAAATTGGGTTTATCTTGAACTTAAAGAAGACCTTAAAAAGTGTGCTTACAGGTACATCATTTTTTTAATAATGTTATACGAAGTCCTTCTTAAACAGGATGGTCATTTTGTCATTCGAGTCTGATAATGGCTCACTGATGGACTCCTGGTATTTTATAATACAAACAAGTTCTGTGTCTGTGAATTCTGGCTCATGAGCATATCAAAATAACAAAAACTGATTACCATTAAACCTGATTCACTGTCATCAGAAGAAGAAACTATCCTGTAACTTCCATTTGAGCTATCGCTATCACTAAAGTTAAGCATTCAAGACATTCTCTACTTTTTTCAACATTATGCTATGTATGTATATAATTTTTATGATCTATTTCACACACATTTTAATCAAGAAGGTCACAATGTGTCTGATTGGGAATATACACTCATCGCCGTGGCAATCAGTGTTTCATCTTTACACTGAAAAGAGTCTTTCTGGCAATATAAATTAAACACATTCATAACTAAATGGTGTTAATGAATGTGAAGTAATATTTGTTCGTTGTTTTTACATTGTATTGTATAACCGTTTTTATATGTAATTGTATATTCTTGCTATATGTTGGTTTCTATGTATGTAATATAACAGTGTTCCAGTAAGTATCTTATTTGATGTAATTGTACTATGTTATAATATGTCTGAGGAACACAGGGGCTAATACAGGACATAATTCCATAGTGAAAAGTGCTATTGGGCATCGAAATTCTCACACCCAAATTCAAGAAAAATGTCTTACCAGTTCTTCTTAAAGGGGAATTAACGTCAAAATAAATTTCTTTTAATTATACCCCATATTATGCTACTAAATAATTTAAGACCAACACTCTTTATTTGAAAGAAAATGCTTTTTGCGTTCCAAAGTTATAAGCATTTTAGTTATTAGTGTTT
>JANTOQ010596900.1:0-10012 GCA_027564595.1 Bythotiara depressa
CATGGACAAAAAAATCACTAAAAAACTACTAGAATTTCGAACCTGCGATCACACAAATTACAGTAACTGAAACTCAACGATATTTCCGTTATAATTTCGCACTACAGTTATTGATGGTTCGGAATATTCAAAATTATAACATTGACTTTAAAATAATCTAACTGAGATTTCGAATTTCTAACAGTTTTAAAATACATTATAACGGCGATTTTAAGTTTCTAATATTTTTCGTACATTTCTAACAATTTTGGCTTACATAGTGTACGAATGAAGATTTCTTACATTAAAAAGGCTTTTATAATGATTTCAAGAAACATTTCTTATGTTAATAAACTGTTTTGTTTGGAATATAATTGTACATTTTTTCATTTTTTTCATCCTTTTTTACTCATTTTTCTCACCTTTTTCACTACGTTTTATTTTCATTTTTACTTTGGCACCGTTTTTTAAGGTTGTTTTGAACATTTTTTTAATGAAAAAACAGTTAATTGTTTTACCTGTTACACAAGTTTTCACTTTCCAGATCAACGTTGCAAATTATAGACTTCTAAATATAATCAAATGTTATATTTCTAAATTTGCTGTTATATATCTGAACAATAGTTTAAGAGATATGCAACACTACAACATAATTTCAAAACATGAAAGAAATTTCCGAAATATTTGTTATATTTTCGAACTCCAATAACGTTTTTCATTAATTTCATACTTCTAATGGTGTTAAAAAAAATTATAACGCAGTTTTCGAAGATATAACGGAATTGTGTATATTATAAGGACGATTTTAAGTTTCTGACATTTTTTCTACATTTCTAACGATTTTGGCTTACATAGTGTTGCTCAGAAAGAATTGGTTGAATTTAGTTGCTTGCAACAAAGGTTATCTGTTCTTGTTAAGCAAGGGCAGCATTTGCCTATTGTGGTTTTAGTCCTGTTTTTCTTGACTATTATATTACATAGGTTTTTGTATCATCGAAATGCTATTATCGGTTCATCAGTAAATATTGTCTCGCTAGTTCAGGGTTAATATTGAGCAGATGCCAATGTTTATGGAGTGCCTTGCGTACGTTTGGGAGTGTTCGGTTGTATGTCAGTACAAGAGTGATGCCGTTATGTTGTTTCTTTTTTTTATTTTGGGGTAATTTATTTCTGTTTATATTTCGTGCTTTGTTTATTTGCTGTTCTATTTCTTGTTTGGTGTATCTGCGTGTAATGAATTGTTGCAACTTTCCTGGAAATCTTTAGGGTCTGAACATATTCTTTTTAATTTAAGTGTTTGGTTGTAAGCGATGTTAATCTTGAGCGATTCAGGGTGCTCTGATTTATGGTGTAAGTAGCTCTGTCGATATATTGCTTTTCTATATACTTCTGTTTTGAACATATATATAGAGGTTATTTAATACACTAAAAATTAGGCTATCTATGTTATATACAGTTATGATAAAAATATATACTATAATACACTAAACATTAAGCTCTATAAGTTCAAAACAGTTAAAATGTTTAATGAGGAAAAAACATCAGTAGTCGGAGGCACGGAAGTACAACACAACATCAAATTATTCTTTTCCATACTAAATGTGAATAAATGGGAGACTATAGCCAGGGTTATCGGAGTAGGTCTATCCACTGTAGAATCAGGTTGAACTGTTTGTACTCCTACAGAGTGCTAAAATTGAGGAAAATAGTATCCTCTCCATAGAACATCCCATAAAAATCATGTGAATGTTATGCTACTAGGCCAAATAGGTCTATCTAATGTCCACTTAGCCTATTTGTACCCATTTGTTGGCAGAAAAATATGCTGCATTTTGGAATGGTTCCCATCATTTAAAAGCATCACAGCCATAGACCTTGTTAATTTCTTCTCAAAAACATTGTTAAAAGGAAATGCACAATGCCTATCTCCATCACACCCTCCCCCGAAGTAGACAAACCACCACACGGCATATGAAAGAAAGGAATCCTAAAAATGAAAAATGTAAATCTCTAAAAATTATTATGAGGGCATTTAGTCATATGTCATAAATACACTCTCCACCTTAACAAATAGAATCCCCAATACAATGAATTATAGGGAAGGTTCTGTTAGAGACCATAACCACACTATTTAGTTTAGGAACCGGGTAGATACTACTCAATAGTAATTACTTTTAACAACATCTCCTACCAAGTTAGCAGACTAATCTCTTCCCCATACCCAAATAGGTCTAACCGAACTGATATTACTCAGACAACACATACATAAAACAGGACCCAAGAAACTAACTAGTCTGCTTTCCAGTGTCATGGCTTTCCAGGTAATTAGCCACCAGCAGGGGAAGTAACCCTCCAACTACGTCACTGTACTTAAACAGTGTAACACTGTAGGGCATGAGTCTCATGACTAAGTGTGGAGACCACAGTAGTACCCAGGAACACTAAGAAAATATAACTTTATATATATATTTTTTACAATTTAGGACTTTTATTGGACTTACAACACTCAAATCTTTTATCACACATGTATTCACACGCAGATCTCTTTTACGATAATATGCAATTTTTAATTAGATGCAATTTGTCACACTTCATCTTTTTAATTAGATGCAATTTGTCATACTTCATCTTTTTAGTGGTTTTATTGTTACTTTAGGTATTATTCTCTGTCACATAATTTTCATAGGAGGGTTTAGTCAACTAGAAAACATATTACTATAGGGAATTCGGTAGTATAGATTTTGAATTCTGTAATGTGTTACATTGTTTTTAACCTGGTGAAGTCTTGGAAGAGCTCGAAATATTGCTTAAAATACAAAATTTGTTTTTTCTTGTTTTATATATATAAGTAAAACATAAAAACCAGCAGGTTTGTGTTGTATCATATAAATGTACCAAGAAAAAGCACAATTTATTTTGTTTCTTACGACTCTTCATCAGGTTAGTATATATTTAGTATATATATATTATAATTTTAAACAATGTGTTTTTATTAAATATATATATATATATAATGTGTTTTTTATTAAATATATATATATATATTTAATAAAAACACATTGTTTAAAATTCAGAATTTTCGGATCTTAAGACACTTTATCAAGGTTTAAAAAAATGTACAAGTTTATTTAATCTTATGAGTCAAAATTTCCACTTCATTACCTTAATAAAACATTAATACTGAAATAAAATAAAAAACCCTAGTGGCCACATACTTCCACACATACAAATAAATACTTGATACTTAATGAGAATGTTGTCTCAGATGGCTTATAAGCAATAACAAAGTATAAAATAGGTTATTATTATATACGTGTTGAAAGATATAAGAATGCGTAAATGAGTAAATTACTATATACAGATGTGTGAATAAATTAATTGTCTATCTACAATAGAATTGCTAAAAGTATACTTACAATTAAAATGAAAAATAAATAAATAAGAAAATTAATAAAACACGTATATAACACTGTTGTTAATATTCATCTGACAAAATTAATTTTTTAGATGTACAAATTTTACGTATGGGGAACCAGCTTGTCACTGATTTATACGTAAAACCTACAGACACTCATCAGTATCTGCAGGCATCAACTTGCCATGTATTTCATTCTAAAGCATCCATCCCATAGCCAAGCTCTGCATTTAAATAGAATTTGCTCTGAGGGAGAGTTGATAAACGATACAATGAATTAGAAGCTTGGTTGTTGGCCAGAGGCTATAGTGACAAGTTGGTTAGACGCAAGATACTTAATGCCAGGAAATTTAGCTGTGATGAACTGATTAACCATGTTAAGGTACCAAAGGACCCTAAACTTACTCTTAATATTACCTACCATCCTGCCTATGCAAAACTTAAAAATACTCTGGAATTTTAAACAATGTGTTTTTATTAAATATATATTGTTTTTATTTTTATTGTGTTGTGTGTAATTTGTTATCATTGCTGTTTTGTTAGGTGATGCAAAGTACTCAGCCTGGGGTTCCAGAAGCACATCTACATGCTTTATTGGAGTTTGAATGTCGGATACGGGGTGCACAACATCTTTCATTCCCACCTGTTGTGGCTGGTGGGTCTCGTGCCAACACGCTACACTATGTCAGCAATACTCAAATTTTAAGGTATTTCACTGTAATACAATCCTAAGTGAAGGCAATGTAAATGTTTTAAGCATGTGAATGTATTGCATTAGACATTGTCTAACTGTACCACTTTAAACAATTAGTTTTATCAGGAAAATTAAAGGTCTGTTCATTTATTTCAATTCTATTTGATATCATTAGGACTAGGACATGAAATGTTCCTCAGATTATGACATATATAAAAAACATATATATTAGAAAGTCAACTTTTTAATAAATTTTTAATCCAAGGAGTTTCACATTTGCTGTATGGTCAGAAGTGAATGGAGATTGAACAAATTATTCATATTTTCACAAGGCATTTATTTTTCAGCAAGTGGTCCAGATAAACTTTTCTCAGGCTACAAAGGTGTTAAAGAGTTAAGTGAAACCTTTATTGACAGCTAGGGAAAAATCTATACCTCCTATAAATCTAATTTGTGACAAATATAAATGTTAACACAGAAATACGTTTCATGTACTTGTGAATGTATTTTCAGTGATTAATGTTTTTCACTACTCTTTATTATATAAATTTGTTTTTTAAAGAGAGGATAAACTTTCTTCACAAAGCAGGACCATGCCACAAAAACATGTTCAGCACTATAAAGTATTTTGTCTACTTTATTTCTGTTTATTACACTTTACACTCTGTGTTGATGATTAGAGAAATAACTTCTAGTTATTATATATTACTATCCTTCGCACAATTTAGTTCATATCTTCATTTTTCAAGACGCAACAAAAAACAATAGTTTTCTGTTTCTGTTCTTAGGAAATATTTGTCACCCTTCCTATGGTATGCAAGTACAATAAGCATTTTCTGAATTCTGAATTCCTAAAACAACTTATTTTTACATTAGTTTTAAAGGGCAACTAATATTTAAAAATAAGTTTCGATTTTACGCACAATAATAATGGAAAAACATGTAAGAAAGCATATTTCATAAAAAAATGTTTTTAATAGTTTGTGAAGTTTTTACGTGTATTTAATATTCTGCATTTTTCCCTTATGTTCATGCCATTCAACAACAAAATGTTACATATACAAACAGAGTTGAGTATAGTTGTGATGTCACACTGGCTCTATCTATTTTAAAAACATTAAACATTCAGCAGTGAAGTAAAAGTGTCAGTCAGTCAAGCAAATAAGGAGAATTTTTATTCGAGGCATCATCCTCCAATAATGAAGAAATTGATATTTTTGAGCACTGTGCATTAGAGACAGAATATACTAATGCAGAATCAGTGCAGCTGAATTTTAATTTAGGAAGCGAGTCTTCTTCCTCGAGCAATGACTCAAGCAATGAAGAATTAGAATCTAGTCACCTGGAAAATAAGCACTGGTGTACTTGTGAAAATTGTATTATTATGCCAACGTTATTCCAGTCAAAATGTTGTCACAAGTATCAAACTTTACTAGACGTGAAACTAGATAGTATAAAATGTATATCAATGAATACAGATTTTTTTATCTTTACTTCAATTACTTCATCATTGCCCTTTCACTCAGCATTACTTTGTTTACAAAAAAAAAAGGCCCTCTAAGTTCAATTAGAAACATTTTCTTTTTTCCATGTGTATTGTTTCAACAAATTGAAAATTGATCTTTAGATAACTTAGATTCGCTGCGTGTAGTCTTCAAAGTTGATGAGAAATTTTAATAATCCAAATTAAAAACATGAAAATTATATACAAAATATCATGCCGGACATACAATTTAATAACAAATAACGTAACCAGAAACATATACATTTTTTAGACAAAAATATGATCTTTGGTTTTTGTCCCTATATATTCGACATTCCTTCCAAAGGTCATCATCAGAGTAAATTTTTATTACAGTGTGTTACAAAATTTTAAAATTAAATTACTATGGTTACATATATATAGGTTAAAAAAGTTATTAACAGCTATCAATTAAAAAGTTTCAATGACACTGATTTCTCTTGTACATTTAGTGTAGGCTATAGTTGTTTTATAAAAAGAGCCTCCGAGATTTTTCTACTAAACCAATTCCCACGATAACCTCTACCAAGAATGGTAAATTCATCATTCTAGACTGTGCTTGAGTACGTGAGAGTGTTTGTCTTTTCCTATGTGCTCCTGTATTCTTTCGTGAAGTCGTCTACCAATTTCACCAATATACATTGCAGTACATTCCTGTTCTGGACATTCCACTTGATAAATAATATCATGTTTATGTTTTGTACTAGTTTTGTCCTTAAGTTGGAAAGAGGAAGATAGCTTAGATGCAGAGTAAGTGACACGTTGTTTATGGTTGCCTGGTGCTGAGTTAGTTGGATACATTTTCCAGTATTCTTGTTGGTTTAATTTATCCATTATTCTTCGTACAGCTCTTTGGATTTTCCCTTCAATATGTTTTGTTGGATCATGATCTAGTTGAACAAACTGTTCACTGTTCAGTAGTGATAAACATTTATCTGTATATTTTGTCTTGTCTATAATGACGATGCCCCTTCCTTTATCTTGTTTGAGGATAACAATTCTTTCATTTCGTGACAGATTATCAAGTCTTTTTGTATTTATACGGTATATGTATATTGTTATATATGTCACAGGTGTTTCTTAGTCGCGTTTTGAGGCACGTAAGATCATCGTCTGGTATGTGCAAGATGTTACGTAAGATGTTTTGGTAAAATCTTTCAAATTCTGTATCAAGTGTGTTTTTATTTGATCTTTTTGGTATATGTTGGTCTAATCCAAATGACAAAGCAGTAGTTTCTTCTTCAGATAGATCGTAGGAAGAGAGGTTGTAAACAGTGTTTCAGACATAATTGACTGTGCTCTTAGGGATCATCTTGTGCTTGTTTTTACGTAGTTTAATTGACTTATGTTCGTGACGATATTTGACAGCTATATAATGACTTTTCATGATTTTATTTACTTGATGTAGCAACGTATTGTAGATAATACTAGTTAAAGATGACTTTTGTAACATACTGTAATAAAAATTTACTCTGATGATGACCTTTGGAAGGAAGGTCGAATATATAGGGACAAAAAGTAAAGATCTTATTTTTGTCTAAAAAATGTATATGCTTCTGGTTACGTTATTTGTTTTATACAAAATAATATAAAAATGTAGGCGTTATTATAAACATGTCCCAAGTGGCTATGTTAAACAGAAATGTGGTACAAAGTTTAAACTGCAATTGTGTTTTTCCACTTTATCTTTCTCCCTTCTTGCAAGAACAATATTCAAACTAATGTTGAGAAGTAATGTTTTGAAAAAGTAGAGCTAGTGTGACATCACAAATTAAATCTCAGCCTCTTCTTCAGCAGTGCCAAGCACTGGAAGGAGCGTAATGGTGGTGAGTGTGGCTAAAACTTAGAAGCTTTAAGTCAAGAACTAAAAGAGAGTAAGTAAATATATTATGTTTTTATGTATTTTTAAACATTTATAAGCTATAATAAACCAACCTATTTTTAAACGTCGGTTGCCCTTTAATTCATTTAATTATTTGTATTTCAAATATCTAGACAGAAGTGTGAAATCTGACAATTTAAACTAAATATGTATACATATATAAATGTTTTTACAAGTCTGATAGATGTTTATTCATATCACAATGCTAGTGGCATTGCAAACATTTGGAGACTGACAGTTATTAAAATAATATATTACCAATGGTTGAAGTAAAGAATAATGTATGGTGACCTTTTCTTGCAAAGAGAATAAAAGGGATCATTTAAAAGTGTACAAGCATGATTGTGAATTAGTTTTAAGATAAAAATAGTAGTAAAATTTATATATATATGTCAGTTCCCGTTAAAGAAACACTGATAAATAAATAAAAACTATTAGCTACAAGACACGGCACTTTCACTACCACTAACAAACAAAACACTATCAAATCTTCTCTTGCAAGGATTACGTCACAAACACATAAACTATTACGGCAAACAGATGATAGTAAATACTCAAATGGTGACTACAGTGGGGTATTTCTTGCCATTTTTCATGTAGAATATGCATAACCCTTAGATAATCGTTGTTTCTGAGAGTACTATGACTAATAATAAAACATTTTAGAGCAAATAAATATCAGGTGTTAATTCTCCTTTAAGACGTGGATTGCCCATTGATTTTATGTCACAGAGACAAGGTTTTCTTGCTTTAAAAATATGGTTTTAGTATGATTTTATATCCCATGAAGATTTTAGTTGTTTAACATGGTTTATGTACAACAAACACTTGGTTTTATACAACAAACACTTGGTTTATGTACAACAAACACTTGGATTTACCATCATTTTATATATGTCACAAACAAAGACTTCATACGTTAAAACATGCTTTTACTGTGATTTTACATGCCACAAAATGAAGATTTCTTACATTTAAACAGGGTTTTACCATGACATTTTGTGCCATGAATGAATATTTTTGGTCTTTAAACATAGTTTGACTGCACTATTGCATACCACGAATGAAGATTATTAAAACTGGCATTAAAACATGTTTTAATGGGATTTTATGTACCACAAATGAAGATTTCTTGCATTAACTAAAGCTCTTTGTTATACTTCAGGAACTTTCAAACAAAGCTGGAGAAAATAAGAATTACATAACATGAGTAAAATGTTCTTGGAATGAAACCAGGTGTCTGGTATGTACATACAATATATTTCTTTTTCTAGCCATATTGTACAAAACGATTTCTAGAAAGATTCTCAACCACAGTGCTCGTTTCCCATGTTTTAATAAAATGAAAAGAGTTTAAAACTTTAGGGTCAGTGGACCTGACTCTAAGAAAGAGGTCATCTTATACAAAGGACGTTAGGGGCATTCCAGCTAATAGTAGAGCAAGTATGGAGTTTAAATTTAAATCATCTGAAAAGTGTTGATATTAATGTTTCTGAAAATACGAGCACTCAATTTTATATGGTTTTTATTTTATGTGCATTTGAAGTTGGAAGGAAGGGGAGCAGAAAAATAATTTTTGGGCCCAATTAAAATAAATAAATATCTTAGAAACTAGAAATACTACAAGTCTGAATCATTCAAAATCAAAACTCCACCAAGAAATGTTTAGAAAGATGTCTTGTTCTTTTTCAGGGGGTCAGCAAAATGTAAAAATATTTTTAACAAATGACTCTTTGTGTGTTTTTCTGCACCTATAATTTATTTTGGGTAGAAGTATGAGTGATAATCAGATGTTTTACCTTCCTAGGTATGTTGATTTGTACCCCCTGGTTAGGAGTCAGGTTCAAAGTTAACTGTCTTTGACCCCCTGAAATCCAAACTGGGACAATTTTTTTCAAACATTTGTTTGAGAAACAATTTTACCAAATAACAAATGTTAAATAAAATAAAATAAAATAAAATTTATTAGATCCTCAAGTTTGTTAAATAATGACCTTAAATTAATAAGTAACTGGGCCTTTCAGTGAAAAATGATATTTAACCCTGATGCTGCTAAACAAGCAGTAGAGTTAGTGTTTTCTAAAAAACACATTGTCACTGGCCTTCCCACGTTAATAATAGTATATCTACTATGAATTCTCATAAACATCTTGGTATGATATTAAATAGCAAACTCAGTTTCAATCAACACTTAACACTTCAAAGGCTAATAAAGGTATTGGTCTAATTAGGCGGTTATATTCTTTTTTACCACAAGAAGCATTGATTAATATTTATAAATCTTTTCTAAGACCGCACGTTGATTATGGAGATATAATTTATGATAATCCTCAAATGAGATTTTTTGTCAAAAAATTGAATGAGTTAAATATAACACGTCTTTAGCAATAACAGATGCAATTCATGGTACGTCACGTGAAAAACTCTATCATTGAATGAGTTCAATATAACACGTCTTTAGCAATAACAGATGCAATTCATGGTACGTCACGTGAAAAACTCTATCATTGAATGAGTTCA
>JANTOQ010597011.1:0-10631 GCA_027564595.1 Bythotiara depressa
CCCCCATGTGAAATAGGGTTAAGCCGGTTTACGCGATATGGAGCGCGCGACCAAAATTATTTGTAAATAATAAATATGTAATAAAATAATTAAAATAAAAAGTATATAAATATACAGGAGAGCACTCTTTGTTTGTGCATACTGAACAGTCGTAGTTATTACAACATGCGCAGGTTTTTGAAAAGTGAAACCATTTTATTCTTCCTAAAATAAAATCAACCAATGCTAATTAGTTCAAAATCCATCAATAATTCTCTACGGGATTTAAAACGAATGACGCGAAGAAACTTTGCGATAAAAAAATCCGGGAGACGGTATAACAAAACTTTAGAAACACTTATGGAGGGAACTGCAATAATTGCATTTAACAGCAACTTGGGTACCATGTTTGTTGTCCTACGACAGCCGACATGGAAGGCTTCCTTGACAGCCAAGGCTATATAGTTCCTCAGACCACGTTTTCATCCTCTTTCTCCATCTCCACTTACCTTCTTCGGTTCAAGATGTGTAGCTACCACTGTTGCTGTATTTCTTCTTCTCGTTGCCTTGGACGTATCATTTAAGACTTTACAGATTTGGTTTCATCGTCGTCGTGGTATCATCATCAGCACCAGTTGCAGCACCAACGAAATCTGGTTCATATCATTAATCATTAACTTTGACTAAATCAAGGTTGGCTAATATTTTTTCTTCCTTTCTTGTATTTTTACGAAGTCTAGGAATATCCAAGTGCCTCGTGGATGGATAAACCTAGCTAATACAATTTTGAATGTATACGTACCATGCCTCATTTACTCGATTTTACTAAGTTTACCAATAAGCTTATTTAATTAAGGATATCAGACCACGATAAACAATCCTCCCCGGGCTGGCACAACAATAAGTATTGTGATGCGTGCCTTAAGCATACATCGTAGTGACTATTCTTTCATTTAGGGAATCTGAATATAAGAAGTGTGTGTTAGATTTTACTTCTTTATTTCCTTATTTATATATTTCTTTACAGATATAGATTTATTCCCTTCTCCGTTCCCGATTCCGTCTCTTTTATTGACTGCGACTTCTTGAATTTAACTTTCTTGTTCTCCCTCTCCTTTTCTCTACAAAATTTACCATTTTTATACAGCATAAACAAAATAAAATTATGTAGCAAAATATGTTAACAAAATATGTAACAGAATATTTTCGTAGCAAATTCTAGCATATCCGTAAATAAGATCGTAGTCAATATGGTTCATACATTATCAGTTCCTTATATGGTAAGCTGTTGGCTGTAAGCAGCAGTTCCTTCTAATTACTTGCATAACAGGGTCTTTAATATTTTAACGATATAACTTGTTTTCGTAATCGTTTCTTTTTCTGGCACGTATTTTCTTCTTTCGACATCAGTTGTTATGTAAGTGTTTTTCGTCTTTTGGCACTGAGATCCAATAACAGAATTCACTCATTTCAACTTCTTCCTACGACATCACATTCCTTTGGGGTTTGTGAAGAATGACACCTCCTGGTGTAACATTTATTTTAGAAAATATTAACTTTCTTGTACCATTAATTAATCAAACGTCCTCATTAACATTTTTCCCAATACATCATTCATGTAACCATCGGCGAAATTGAGAGATAAAAAAAACTCATGATAATATCATTTATTAATCTGATTCCTTATCAACGTTTCTTATCATACCTCAAATATGTGAACATCCGTACAGGGAAAGCAATGAAAATAACTGATTTGTTGCTGCAGTCTCATGTTTAACTGATAATGTGAACGCTTTTGATTGTGTTCTTGAAACTTAATGTTGCTTTAATTACCAAGCACCAGCTATTATGATTAACTACTTCCCAATATTAAATGATCAACACCAAATTACAAATACCAAATGTCATTTGTTAACTATTTAACCCTATTCAGCCTAGGGGAGGGGGGCGGAATCCACGAATTATTAACTGAGAATCTATCTTATCTGTGACTTAGATTGGGAGGATTACCGACGTGTTATCCAATGAGACTTGCAGTTTTGATGTACCAAGTATAGGGATTTCTTCCCCAGTTACTGAAAGAAGTGTATCTTTTAAGCTTACCGTTGCACAGCTTTGAAGTGGACTGTCAAATTTTTCCCATAGTGATTTGTGCATCAAGGTTATAGCTGATCCTGTGTCAAGGATAGAAACGATTTCCAGTGCTTTTTCACCAAACTGGATCGAAGAAACCGCTTGAATCCCTTTCTGTTCATGTCCAGTAGATGGGTTTACTTTTGAGATTGATTTTACACTAACACTTTTTTGTACTTGTCTTTTTCATGCATAAGATTGCTACCAGACTCGATTTCAGAAACCGATTTTCCTTTACGTAATTTAACCTGCACTGTCTTGTCAATTGGAGGTATCTGGTAATCTAGTTGTGGTCTTTCTGTAGAGATGCTACTTCTTTCTTCTGTACTTTTGTAGGTTTCTTGCCTCTTGTTTCCTTGTCGTGTAAAGAATTGTAATAATTTATTTCTGTAGGCAAGTAAAAGGAAGATTATTATCAACAAGATAGCATCCTATTTGATTGATCCAGCAACTCCCCGCAATATTCCATGAACGAAATTTCCAAATCCAGTTGTTGCGTCCTTGATTGCTCCTCCCGTTGCACCAATCATATCAGAGGCTGCATGTCCGATACTGGTAACTATTTTCTCATCTAATTCTCCAGCTCCTTCTAAAACAAAACGAATAACACCTCCAACTGCTTTAACGATAGTGCTTCCACCAGCTGTCGTGGCTTGTATGGCTGTACCCAGAACCTTTCCAATTCCTAACAAAACGTTTCCACCACCTTCTTGCGTTTGAAAATTATTAACTTCTTGTATAGCATCATATAAGTAGCTGAATATGCTCAACATGGTGAAAGGTTCCAAGCACTCAGGAGTTTTTGATAATAACAGCTCGTCGTAGCCTCGTATTGGTTTCAGATTAATAGATTGGCTCTCGTTGACAGTGTCTAATTTTGTATGAATAACCGACACATTTCCAGATTTGTAACTAGCTGGTATGTACCATGATGATCTTTTAAATAGGTGTGTAAAGGTCGCTGATCACAAGGAATCTTTGGGCTTATGTGTACAACTTGATGATCATATATGCGCAAGAAACTTATTTCAGCCGAATATGGTCGTAATACTGGAAAATCAATATAGCATTCGTTATTTACCTTTCTACTGTAGATAATTTTATAAACTGTTAATTTCAAGCACCGTGCAATTTCCAACCCATCACCTACAGGATGTACTGTAACTCCTACATCTTAATGCACCCATTTAGATGTTGTGGTAGGAAGGATATTTATCATCCAATGTTGGATTTTGGTTATTTCTTTTTTTAATGAAGCAGGTCCTTTCCCATTCTTGTATCATTCTTTTCTTTTGCAAAATCAAGTTTGAATGATATGAGCTTGTAGTAAAGGAGCGACGACATCATCTCCAACTTTCTTAGCATATGTCGTGATCCACGTCTTTTAATCCTTCCACATGATTATTTGTGTAGCGTGAGTTTTGTAAAACTAGACCATTGTCAAGTTGCAAAATATCCTTGTTTACTCCTAATTTTCATTGTATGGCACCTCCTTCGTGAAGTCCAGGAATTAGAATGTAGTCTCCAGATCTTTCTATTTCGTAGCGTTCCAATGAATGCATTTCTTCATAATCGTGTAAAGGATCTTCCCATACAATCATCTATTTGTCATGTGGGTGTGGTATACAGTATCCAGACAGGCTAGAGTCATTGCGCATCTTTGTAACCGAAGAAAAACACTTGTATTTGGTAAGATGTTGTTCTATATAGCTTGCGTCACCAACTAATTGTGCTGGAAAGGTTCTTACTTCAAACAGCTTGTAACGGTTTGTAATTCGTGACAGGAGCTTGCAGTTATATCGCTCTATAAACAATGTGCGCCAGTACCCAGGTTGTACTTCAGATAATGGAATAGCTTGTTGTACATCAGATATTGCGAGTTTAACTTTAGATTTCTTGGTGCAAACAGCATCCAGACATAACTTCCTTGAAACAGTTTCTTCATTTTCCCATCTTCCCTTTTTATGAGGTTTACACAGGTTCGAGTGATCACAATGAAGCGTAACAGTTCGATAGGAACACAAGAATATGGGAAATTTGGTGACATTAGGAGTATACCGGAAAACTGTGGCGTCCATTGTTTGAAATTTTCCATCGTGAGCATTCATTGTGTGTGAGCATTTATTCAGTGTAGTATATTCAAATATACCAAGTGGAGTTGTCTTTGTGTAATCGTAAAGTGTCCCCAGGTCTATTGAATAAACGTGACTCCAGAGCTGAAAAACCACAAACAACTAAATAATTAGCCCCGATATACCACAAGCTTTTCTAGCAACATTATGTTGTTGAAACGAAGTCTGAAATAGGTTGAATGATGCAAAGGCTGCGCCACTGGATGAAAGGTTTGATGTATTTGTATAATTATTTTACAGTATTGTATCTTTACTGGACTTATATGCTCTTCTGGTTCCCAAGTGTTATCTTTTTCTGGAAATCCTTTCCATTTGATATAAAACTCTAGTTTGCCTTTTCGTTTCCTTGTCTTCTCTATTTCTTCTACTTCAAAGATGTTATCATCGTTTTCAGAAGCATCACTTTCTTCCATTCTGGAACTTTGGGTGGTTGGTTTCCGATGTATGGATATTACAACCATTTTTGTTAGAATTCTCTTGACTTTCCATACACAGAGATGTTCTGGGTGTGATTTCTGATTCCTCAGATTCCGTCAAAAACTCGTCAGGCAATTCTTGACCACGTTCCTTATCTGGCTCTCCTATTGGTCTGTCGTTTGGATTGTAGAACTTTTTCATTCTGTTTGCATGAATTAAGATAGGAACTTTCTTGTTGGCCAAGTCCTGAACTTCAAAATTGACTGTTGAGGTTTTATTTATAATTCGGAATGGTCCATGCTTTCTGCCTCTTCTTTGTATGCGCCCAAACTTTTTCACCAACTTGAAATCTTGGTTCCTTCGCCCTTTTGTCGTAATGAAATTTATTTTGCAGTTGTGCGTGTTGCAAGTTATCTCGGGAAAGAGAGTGGGCTAGTTGCAGTTGCGTGACTACTTTTTCACGATATGCTTTAATTGTAGGAGGAACCTCAGTTGCTAGATCAAAGTAAACATCCGGTGGAATTATCGGTTCTCTGCCAAATACAAGGTAATAACGACTTTCACCCTTTGAAGAGTTTACTGAGATTCGTTACGCAAACAATGCACTGTTTATGTGAAGATCCCAATGTTTCTGATTTGATGCAACGTACATTGACAAACACTTCACTAATGTTCCATTAAACCTCTCTACCATGGCATCACATTGTGGGTGACATGCCCCAGTGTTACCTTCTTGGTATTATAGTAATATGTAAACTTCAGCAATAAGGCGTGAGAGAAAGTTTTTTCCACGATATGTCAGTAAACATTTTGGAGATCCATAGCGGAATACAATATAATCCATGAAAAGCTGTGACACTATGGCTGCATCTGTAGTTGAGGTAGGAAACGCTTCAGGCCAAGCTGTAAGTCTATCCTGAAAGACTATGATATAACGATTGACATAGTGTGTGATAGGAAAAGGGCCAACTACGTCAACTGCTACTTGGTCCCATGGATTAGATGTAGGCAGTAAAGGTGCTTTGTATCTCCCCACATGCCCGTTCTTTTGAGAACAATGTACACAACCTTTTACCCAATGTTGTATATCACTGACCATTAAAGGCCAATAATAGCGTCTCCGTATCTTTTCCAGGGTCTTTTGGAATCCAAAGTGACCTCCTATTGGGTGATCATGAGCCCAAAATAACATGTCACTTCTGTATTTCCGTGGGAGCACTTCTGCAATCTTTTTAGATGGCTCATAGAGGTGATACAATACACCATCTTCATCCAGGAAGAAACTTTCAATATCAGTCAAACGTTGGGTTGCTTCTTTTGTATCTGCAGGTATATGACCATCTTCCAGATATTGAATCTTGTTGTATAATGTCTTGTCTGCATGTTGGAGCTCCTTTAATTATTTTCTTCTTTGTTCACGCGGTGCAACTGTATCTGTTGCTGCTATGATGTAAAACTCTGATTCTTCCTGTTTAGGATACGTGCGTCTGGACTGCGCATCGGCACTACCATTTAACTTTCCAGGACGATGCTCTATGTCAAAATCGTATGATTGTAGTATCATGGTCCATCTTGTTAATTTTCCTGTTGGTTCTTTTGCATTTTGGGGCCAGTTCAATGGTCGATGATCCGTTATGATAATAAATCTCTGTCCATGTAGATATGGATGGCACTTCTGAATTGCTATTACAATAGCTAAAGCTTCTCTTTCAGTTGCGCTTCCTATATTTTCTGATTCAGAGAACTCACGACCGCCATATAGTACAACTCTTTCCTTTCCTTCAATACGTTGGCAGAGAGTGTATCCCAGGCCGGTGCCACTTGCGTCTGTGATGAGATTTTCATTGAAGTTTGGATAAGCCAGTATAGGACTTTCAATCAACTTCTGACGTAACATTTGAAATGCAGTTTCTCATTTCTTGTCCCATTTGAATGTCACTCCCTGTCGGGTAAGATTGAATAATGGTGCAGCTATTTGACAAACGTTTTGATGAAACGTCGATAGTAGCTAGCAAGTCCGAGAAATGACCGAGTTTGTTTACAATTGTTTGGTATTGGAAAATCTTTCACAGCTTTTATATTATCTTTATTTGGCTGCACTCCTTCTTTCGTAACAACATGCCCAAGGAATTTTGCTGACTCGTGACCAAAACAGCATTTTGAAGACTTTAAACAAAGGTTAGCTTGACGCAATCTATCAAAGACCAACTTTAAATAATGCAGGTGTTCTTCAAATGACCTGGAGTAGTTTATTATGTCATCTATGTAAAGCAAGCAGCATTTCCATTCTAGATCTTTGAGGGCATACTGCATCAGACGTTGAAACGTTCCAGGAGCATTGCATAGCCCAAAGCGCATAACGTTAAGTTCGTATAATCCACGATGAGTGAGGAATGCAGTCTTTTCTTTCGAAGATTCGTGCATTTCCATTTGCCAGAAGCCGCTCATTAGGTCAAGAGTTGAGAAGTACTGCGCCCCGTCCAAACTGTCGAGTATATCGTCGATTCGTGGAAGTGGATGAGGATCTTTGGTAGTAACAGCATTTTGTCCCCTAAAGTCAATGCACAGTCGGATTTTGCCATCTGGCTTAGGGACTATAATGACTGGAGATTCCCATGGACTTGTAGATGGACTGATTACATTGTTTGCTAACATCTCATCCATTTCTTCATCAA
This sequence comes from Bythotiara depressa, assembly GCA_027564595.1. NCBI lineage: Eukaryota > Metazoa > Cnidaria > Hydrozoa > Anthoathecata > Bythotiaridae > Bythotiara > Bythotiara depressa. Next base: position 7,337 of record JANTOQ010597011.1, read on the forward strand.
TCTGTTTCCTCTGGTGAGACTCTGTAAGGTCTTTTTTTTATAGGGGCAGCTGATCCTGTATCAATCACATGTTTCACCAGATGCGTCCGTCCCAATTCTGCTGAGGTCTTCTAATAGTTCTGAGAAGTCTTGTTCTGAGAAGCATCTAGGTGGTCATTGATATGGGCAATCTCAGATAAAGACTTGTGTTCTGTTTGATGTCCAGGAGGTAGCTTGTCTGAATCCATCGCATTAACAAGCGAAATCTTACTAATTGTTCCAAGCATGGAGTTTGGCTTGATTTCTTGATCTTCTTCTGTTGGATTAGTCACCTTAAGGGTTAATTTCTTCGCCTTTCCAGATGTTAAAACCAGATGTAGGAAGAGACTTCTTTCTTCTAACATGTTTGAATTTTGTTCGAAACAGTAATCGTTGTATGTTTCAAATGTGTATGGTAAAGAGAAGATTGTTGTTGTTCCAGCTTTGAATACAAGTCTTTTTGTTGGCAGTACTGGTTTCTCTTCACCAACTGGATAACAGGCTTCCTTAGAAATCTCCTCTTTGTGTTCCTTTTGATCTACATCAGGTTGTAAAGTAAGTTGTCCCGTATGTACAGTAATGATACCATGATATTTGGTGAGGAAATCTTTTCCGATGATACTGTCGTAGCTTAGATTCTTGACAACGTAAGTTTTAAATGCATAATGTTGCCCGTCAATCTGGTAAAGTATAGTCAACATTCCAAGTATGTGTAGTGTAAGCAGGATCCATTTGCTGATGATTGCTTGAATAGGTCACTTTTTCTAGCTCTTTCTTGCGTAGTTTATTTAACGTTTTCCATAAATCATAGCTTATGGCAGTGATGTTGGCTCCAGTGTCAATTTGAAGCTTCACATAATATCCATAAATCTTCCCCCATACAATGAGGTTCGGAAGATTCACATCTTGCATTGTGTTTAGATTGCTGGGATCATCTTCATTGATAAAATTATAGCTAACAGCGTTCTTGTTTTTACCCCCGTTCTCCTGCTGAAGTTGCTTGCTTCCCACGCATCCTTTGTCAGCATTCTTTTTTAGGTTTCCTTGTTGACTAATCGAATTAGATGCCATCTGCATTCCAGTTGAGATTTTGTGGTACCAAGTGATTGCTGTGGATATTCTTCTTTATGCTTATTGCTAACATCCATTCTAATGAGCTACTCATCACTGTAGTTCTGATTCTCCGTCATCATCATGCCAGTAATCATTAGATATACTTACAATGCAAATGTCATTAGTGGCTTCCTTCATTAGAGAATATTCATCTTGAAAACGGTAGTTTTTTGTAGGAGGAACCAAAGTATATTGATGATCAAAACAACTTTTGTTGAATCTTTTAGGGACTTCATTTCTTCGTTTGGGCCAACCTTCTTCAATAAATTGATTTTGACATTGGATATCCCGGGAAGATTCATCATTTAGTAGATTATTGTCAGCAAAGTTGTAATCGTAGTCATAATTTGAATCATCGTCTTCCTCATCATCAATTAAATTAGGAAGATCGTCAGGAATGATATATGCTTGGTACTCCATCTCTATGTCTACAGTATTGATATTGCCACGGTTCCTTCTGTCCCTTTCTGGCAGCCTTGCGTGTGGATTTTCCTCACTTGTACCACCACTGTGTAGTGTCTCTGGTAACCTCGGTTTTGATAAATGTTTCCATTGTTTGCTTGAGTTTCATTCTCGCGACGTGGAGTGTAATTAGCTGAATTATATGAGTTGTAATTGCCTGATCGTGAAATATTTTGTTGATTATAAAATTCACTTCTTCTCCAATTTGGTATTCTGTTGTCTTGATATAATTCCGGACAGAATCTGGTAGAATGACCAACTCGATGACAGCTGTGACAGATTATCTGTCCATATGTTGTTCTAAGACCTCTTCCTGATTGCTGGCTACTGTTGGTGTGAGAACGTTTCAGTTGTCTAACTCCTTATTTAAGACGGCTGGTTTCTCTAGCTGCGTGTACTGGATTAGCAAGGTTTGGTGTCGTAACTTGGAAGGCTGCTACAGTATCAGGTGAGCATTTTCTTTTATATATAATGTTAACTAAAATGTTCTGATCAACTCCAACAAAAGATACTGTCTTAGTCTTTTTGGTTTCTAAACTTTCCATATTTCCCATTAGCATTTTCAGAAGCGATGTTGTTTCGCTGTCTCTTCCAACAGAGTCTTTTACACGTCCAATTCTTATGGCTTCTTGGTATGAAGCCGGCTGTTTTAGTAAAATATAGCGCCTGAGGGATTCGTTAACACCTTGCACTCTTTGTGTGATCGTCCACGCACAGATCTTGATCCAAATCTTCTAGCTTCGTGATAAGTTTATCTAGCGGCAGATTCTGCTGTTGCAAACCATAGAGCTGGCTTCTTTTTCGCCACGTTCTTTCAGGTGGATTGAATTCCTCCTTGAATTCTTTCTTCAATAGTTCCATGTTGTTTGTAACTGTTTCACCAAGTGATTAGTAGCAGCTCTCTTCGTCAAGGCCAAAGGGAAGGCAGACAGTGCGTCATCCGTTTGCTAGTGGTTGAATGTCGAGATTCCTTCGATTTTCCGCAGGAATTGTTGAACATCCTCAGATTCTCATCCGCTGATTCTGGTCCCGGTCGATTTAGCAAACTTAAGAGTGCTCTTTGAAGCTCATCGTCTCGATTTACATGTTGATCACCATCAGTTGAAACTGTCTCTTCATCGTGGATTGGTGAAGATTGGTCTCCATAGGGCGTCGGATGGTTGTTTATGATAGGCGTTTCTTCGAAAACCACGTGAGTTGTCGGCATACTTTCTTTTCGAAATCTCAAGTTCCAATTGATACCAGAGATGTATCCCTCGTCTTGTTCTCCCTCCCCTTTTCTATACTAAATTTATCCTTTTTATACAACATAAACAAATTAAAATTATGTAAGAAAATATGTTAACGACTCAGAATGTGCCAGAATATTTTCGTAGCAAATTCTAGCATATCCGTAAATAAGATCGTAGTTTTTCAGCCCATGTTGCGCTCTCGTGCTTTCCTTATAGGTTTAGAAATATATTGTACATATAGTCACATGATTTATTGGTTCGAGACTATTAATATGTGTTTACTTCAGATTCGTGTTTTAGTTAATTTTATTTTAGTTCTTCATTTTGTGGTCTGTATAACACTAATCTGCGTTTAACTGCTACACCCTGGCTTTCCATGATTCTGGCTCTACGATAATAATAATAATAATAATAATAATAATAATAATAATAATAATAATAATAATAATAATAATAATAATGATGATGAT
>JANTOQ010597233.1:0-10630 GCA_027564595.1 Bythotiara depressa
CTTACGTTAAAACATGGCTTTGCATCAATTTTACGTGCTACGAGCAAAGATTTCTTACCTTAAAGAACTGTTTTACTGCGATTTTTCATGGCATAAATGTTTAAGATTTACCTGAAAATTCAAGAATAAGATTTTCGTAATAATTAAAATCAACTCTAGCATCTACTCTACTACTACTAAATATACGATATACACGATGAGAATACGATATACACGATGAGAATACGATATACACGAAGGGAGAAAGAAGAGTATAGTTTTTAGTACTGTCTCGAACCAAAATCTGGAAACCTTTTTTCGTGGCATTTGTAATCAGATCTTGTTTATCTGCTTGAAATATAACTTCCTGTCCTGGGTAACCTTTTTTTCAAAGTACACGAGAATATTGATAGTTCGGAAACCTCAATGGTACAAAACGGTTAATCAACGAGCAATGCCTAATCTGCACACCCTCGTCCCCAGAGCATTTACCATTTTACCGCTACCGCTAGGAACGAGGTTGTAATCTGCATTAATTTCCCACAATCTTATAATAGTCTGCAAAATACTCTTTCAACCTCGTACTCCTTTGCTTTTCTATATGGGGAAGGTCGTCAGAAATTCAAGGACTTGAATGAAGCAACATAAATCAACATAAATTAACAGAATGGGTTGGAGCACTGGCGAAACAGCAACCAGAAGAGATTGACAACCAAGTACTTTGTATTTTTCTCCGTTCAATATCTCTTCTAACCTTTGCTATTGAGCGTGTCTCGTAATCATTTGCCGATAAGACACTGATTATTCGCTCATTTTCTTTTCTTAAATCCTCTAGATTACTAATAATGTTTTCTGCTCTTGTAAAGAGAGCAGCAGATATCACACTTTCTTTGGCGTTTTGTTGGTGATTTGAGTGGAAGTTTAGATATTGATCCGTGTGAGGCTATGTCAAACTTCCATATATAAAAGGAACCAGTGAAATGCTTCGACGTATTCTATTTTGGAATTTAAGGCTAAAATGGAACAATGTCACATACCTTTAATGAAACATCAATTTTTCATCGCGTGGTTGTTGTTGTTGTTTACAGAATCTTTGTTTATTATGCTAAATAAATAAAAGTAATCGATAATACTTGCTAAGTAAATATTACTAATTCAAGTAAATAGGTATAGTACAATACATTAGTGAGAAGTCAGTCACGGTGTGTAGGTCTCGATAAGCAATAACTTACTGACGCAGTAGTGTCTAGTCCACTTGTGTCTTGCGCAGAATGAAAAGATTTGAAAAGATTGGAACCTAACTTCGTAAGATATTAAGCTTTTCTTCGAAAATATTTGAGAATTTCAAGTAGAAGTTTAGGTGCATTGTTTGAATAATCAAGCTAAACCAAGGTGTCGTCATACTTGAACTCAATGAAGCGTATCATAAGGTCGCATCTTCTTCATAGCCACACTGTGAAAGAGTTACTATGGCGTTTGATTTTCAATAAACAGTTACGCTTGGGTAAGTCATATTTACGTTTGTTTTCAACCTTCTTCCTAATTAAATAAGGTTCTTAATTATCTCCTAATTACAACTAATTAATATCAATTTGAGCCTGCTTTATCCACTGCTTTTTATGTTAATGTTTATATTTTGTTGAAAGATAAAGTATGTATTGGTATGATAATATTAATATGTTTTAAGAGGAAATCTTCTTCTTGAAAGTTTCTTGTCAGAACAACAGGAGGTCATACATTTTGTGAAATACTTCTTCTCCGTTCCATACAGAACAAAAGTATTCCTTAAGACAGGCTGATCATTTCGCAAATTTATGCTCATTTCTGCGCATACGTTTTTTATTATTATGAAAGGTTTGCGTCTCACTTCACTGAGCATGTTATATATTTCAGATATATTTTTTTCATGCTCGTATTGGAACGAGGTTTCATTGTCGAGCCGCAAAAAGAATACTTGAGTGATTTTGTTAAGTAGCAAATTTTGACTGTTCCATCAATAACAGGAACGCATGGGTGAATTAGGGAACACATGGATTAAGCGTTACACGAACTATATGTCGAGATCAATTGAATGAAGCTTGCCAGACTAAAAGAATTAAAATAAAAGTTTAAAGAACTTTGCAGTAATCCTTTAATGCACAGGCCTGCCTCCTGGTTTTATTAACCTTTACATTGGAAATCTTTCTAATTTTATGCGGAACCGGGGGTCTTATTAGCATTTAACAAATTTATTTTACACTAAATCTCCAATAATTAGCTCCCTGGAACAAAACACAATAGCAAAGAAATCACCAATAATTTGATTCCTTTCTGGGGACACTGTGCATTCTTTCTCACTGCGTCTGCGGCGCAGTGGTAAATGAGAGAGCGCATACGCGACGAATATAAACATTGCGATCTTTGCGTTGAAGACGAAGAAATGTGTCTTGAAAATCTATACAAATTTACCTAACTTATCTAACTATATCTTAGCATCACAACTAGTTACTTATCTAATTCTCTATCCAATCCCTCTTTGACGGTAGAAAATACAACTGAAACCCATAACGTACAGTAGACGAGCTGTTAATTAAGTTTAGCAAACAACAAAATCTGCAGTTCAAAGGGTTAGCAGAATAAGCAATAGTTTTCTAATACTAATTTTCTAGTATCACTAGAAATAATTTTCTAGTATCACTGGAAAGGCAATAATAGAGTCTATTCACACTAATGACAAAAAACATAGCCTGCCACAGAATAGCAAATAAATCTGCTAGGATATCTGACCCGAACGACGACGCTATCAGCCTTGGTGATGCAGATGAAATTTCGAAGGGCGTTGATAATCTCCTTAAAGAGGAGGAACCGAGAGATAATTCCGAATCCGCTCCCGTTTCATCTATTTCACTTACCTAGGGCTTCACAAACAATTGTGCCCTAAAAAGGCTTCCAAGTATGTTTACATTTGTCGCGTATGCGCTCTCTCACTTACCAGCCTGCTTGCAGACACAGATCGAAAGAATATGAATCAAGAGTAGTTACTTAGCTAACTGCTTCCCTACGTTCCTCTATATATTTTTCTTCGCAGTTCATTATCCATATTCCCATTTTCACTAAAAAATACCCTCAAAAGTCACCACACATGTTTCCACACGGTCCTTCGTATAAAGTATAAACTGTTTTAAAATCCTGTAAAATATGCTAATGTTAGAGTAAACTAATCGTCCTGAAAAGATCACCCGCCTATCAGTGATAGCTTTCCTAAACTTATATGTCTTAATAAACAAGAGAGAATGTAACAAAGCGTGATTCATGGTTTCATCTGGAATAAGTGTGGTTGTTACTAGCGTTGCATGGTTTCATCTGGAACCCACTTAATAACATATTAACTATATAATTGTTTATTAAAATTTTTAAAGCGTACTCCCTCGCTGTCGGTGATAGCTTTTCCTTTAAACCAATTGTGCCCTAATATCCTTGTTTAAACCTACGTGTACGCAGATTTAATGCATAGTGTCCCCGGAATAGAATAAAATATTTGGTCATTTCTTTGCTATTTTGGTTTTTCCAGGGTTAATTATTGAACATATAATGGAAGATAAATTTGGTAAAAGCTGATAAGACCCCCTGGTTATATATTAATTATAAAGGGTTCCAATGGGAAGTTTAATATAACCAGGAGGTATGCTTATGCATTAAAGGTTAAATAAGAGAGAGTACAAAAAAGTGTTATTCACGGTTTTCTCTGGATAGGCGTAGTTTTTACAGTGCACTGCATGAACAAAACAATCCTACTTAATAGCATCGTTTTGTTTAACAATCAGTAATGCTACTTTCCTAGACATACATACTCAAACGAATTACAAATACAGCTATTCTACGAGTGATGAGAGAGCCGACATTAGTCTGGAATATTAAACTTTGTCAGTAAATATTGTGTACTTTGAAACTGAAATCAACATTCAACCCCAATAGAAAAAGAGGGAGTTTCAATTGCCTCACAGTTGCATGGGATATTGAAACATCAGTGAGATGACACTTTTCGATGTTTCGCCACTTACGGGTATGAGGTTCCCAATCTCTTAAAGGCAAAAGGAAAGAACGAAAGAGGATTGTAGCAACGTAAAATGGCACAAATTCGATTCAATAGACTTTTCTCGAGATTAAAAAAAAAACTTGTTACAAACATGTCTTTGTTGAAAGTTTCAAGTATAGTTGAACCTCACTTATTCGAACACGGGGTTATTCGAACACCTCAGTTATTCGAACTTTTTCCCTTGGTCCCTTGGACCTCCCTTATGAAACCCTTATAATTTACCCTGGGTTATTCGAACTTCAATTATTCGAACTCCCGGTTATTCGAACAGTAAATCTCAACCCCTTCAAGAGAAAACCCTCAGTTATTCGAACTTTTCAAAATTTCGTTCTTCCAAAAATGACAAAACACAATAAAAAATTTACTTGTTTTCTGCAGTAGATATGGTGGAACTTTTTCATATGATGATGTTGCAAAAGAATTACGAAAGTGTTCTTCTATATTCAGCAAGTCATTGAATGCACATCTGCTAAGAAAACAACGATCAAGAACTATTTTAAAAGTGTCTAAGGTGTAATAAGCTGAGTTAAAAAGTCATAGTGCACACATTCAACTGTTTTCTTCTTGTGTTACGTTTATTTTATCTTTTTTTAAACCCCGCTTATTCGAAACCCCGCTTATTCGAACTATTTTGTTCGGTCACTTGAGAGATCGAATAACCGAGTTCGACTATATCTGCGATAAGTAGAAAGGTTGTTTTGTCTATTGTATAGACTTGGTCAAAGCTCTCTGATACACTTTAATCGCCCTAAGCCTCGTTTCCATGCATTTTAAAACAAATAAACATTAAAACAGCTGTAGTTCTTTCTAGAGAAAACAAATGCAACATTTCACGGAGCGAGAAACCAATTTTGAAATCCGTTTTTATAAAAATTCAAACAGACGTTTTTGAGTGGCGTCACACAAATTCATTTCGGGAAAGGTCTATTAAGGACACTTGTATCCTTTTATGTTTAGTAAGAAAATTGGAATATTCTCCTTCTTAGCCATAATTTTAAAAATCCAAATTTATAAGGCTAGTAGATATATAGTTAAACTCTAATTATCAATAAATTTTTTTTATTAATTTAAATTTTATTACCGGAAAAAACGCACGGGAAAAAAGGCGTTTTAACTCACTTTAAAATGCTCCAAGTTGCTCCAAGTTTTATTAAATTCATTGGATTCTGATCCATTGTGACCTCACATACTATAAAAATAATCGCGTGTGCGGATTTTTATATATATATATATTTCAGGAGTTATTCAATCATTTCCATGTGGAGAAAAATCACAAAGTGACCATTCTTCACATTATTGTATGTATAGACCGAAATAAAGAAAAACAAGCAAATTCCACACAAGCGATTTTGCGTAATATACATATCTTTGACGTCAGAATGTTTTAAAGGGCTACAACAAAGTAAATATATAGCTATAACTGAATACAGCTATAAGAGAGCCTTACGACTTCTACACGCTAAAGTACCTTTAATGAAATGAGTAAATAAAACAAAGGTTTACAGATATAACATTAATCACAAGATTGCTCGTTAGATTAATCTTGTTCAGAATATTTAAAGGCGTATATGTTTTTCTTCATCATACCATGGTGAAATAAAAGTATAGTATACCAAGAAATAGCAGTTATATGGAGTTGTAAAAAGTCTAGAATTTTTTCCCCGCTCAAATTGTATCTTTAGATGTCCAGGCTTTTAAAAAATGAGTTAATTAAAAATGAATATAAAAATCGATGCAAGTGCCCTTAAACTGGTTATATAAAAACTTGATGCTAAACTATTTTGTGTATTGCCAAATGTCTACTCAGAGATTCAAACCTCTTTTCAGTCTAACGGAAACAATAAAAATATTCAGGATATAATTTTCTTTACGAAGATTTTGGACTTTCGGGTTGTTTTTTAAAGTTTTCAGTTCTGAGAGCTTTAAGAACACGTACCATTTGTGTATAGCTCTAACTATATACATGACGACAAACTGGAATATGATATCGTACCAAGTTACATTTCAAAACCTCCTCCTGTTCTCGATTTTGAGAAACAGGAAGTAAAAGTGTCTAAAAGGAACAAAAAGCCTAAAACTCCAAAATTTCCAAAAATTAGCTTATTTTTAATTTAGAAATTCCAATCTACATATTTCCAGTAGAAAGGCTTTGGGTTTCGTTAAAAATTACTTTTCCCTTTCTTAAGATAGAAAAACTTAACATACTTTATCTCCACATTTCATAATTTCATTATTAATTGTCCCTTCATATTCCATAACGTCCTACAAACTCACAGTATGTATAAATTACCTGGCCTGTCGTGTCCGTTATTAAAATTTGTTTTTCTATGCTTAGCAACAATTTAAGCAACATCAGTACTAAAAATAATCAATTTTGTAAGCAACATTTCTACTAACGCCTGACCTTGGTTAAAAAACGTGTACTCCTTTTCGTAAATCATTGCGCAATATATTGCGTCATCTTCTCAAAAAGCACATTCTGTGTATTTTAATGAAAAACAGATTACAGATTCGGATTCCTTGACAAAAAAAGTAAAAAAATAAATAAAAAATTGATAGTGTTATTAGTAAATCAGGGAAGCGTTATCAACTGTTACAAAATAATCAATAACCAAAGCCTCGTTATCATTACTAGGCTTGGGTTTCTAAACCGAAATATAAGAAGGCTTTGACCGGATATTATTATAAGCCATAACATCGGATCTGTTGGGATTTAAAAACTTGAAAAATACCCCATCAGCAAAATATTTACATAGAATCCATATATGAAGTCCATTTTTAATATAAACAAACGTCAAATTTCGGCCTAATATGAAAAGGTCTATTCAGGGTCGCATCCAGCTTTTTGGCGAACCGGTTTCGAATTATTTGCTTATTGCCACCTGTGACATCGCGCTATATATTTGTAGCATTAAAATGCTGTGTCACTGTTGAGATATTTGTACTAACTAAACTACTAACTTAATGTACATATCTCAACAGAAATACGACATTAACTTATTTTATATGCATGTATTCTACTTCTTCAATTTCTCGCAAATCCACCAATCAACGTAAATCATTAACAGCCATCTTTGATTTAACACATAGATAATCATTACACCATTTTATCTTAACGCTACGAGTGAAACCTACGAAACGTTCTATTCATTTTATTCTTTGTTTTATTTATATACTTGAAAGTCATCAATTGCTTGTTATCAAAATATAAATGAACTATAAATGAATTAATTTGAATATCCGGGAAGTGAAACTTGTTGTCATAACTGAATGCAATTTGGAATAAAGATTCAAACACAATCCGACATCTGCCAAAAATTACCAACTTTATTGTAGTAATTCGGTCGCCATAAGCATCAATTATAAATTCGGTTGTAATAAACCGGTGAATAAAACAATACTCACATTAAAAAGATAAAAGAACACATTTCTTGATGAACTTGCATAAATTATGCTTAAGGTAAAGAAGGAGACTGGGTAAATTATATTGGAGAACAAATGTATTGATTTACTTTCTGTGTTATTGATGTAATAAATATTTATTTATTTGTTATTTATGTAATGAAAGTTAGAAAACCAGAAAGTTAGAAATGGAAGGAATATTTAAAGGAAAGTTTGGAATTTTGGAAACTTTTACCGGTTTACGCAAACTGATGAAACCGGTCCGGATCCGCCCCTAAAATTGTGTACGATTTAAGGTCGGATTTACCTCTCTCACTAGAGGGTAAGTAGAAACCATTAAAAAAACAAGGTTGATTTTCAACATTTCCCTCTTTTTTCTCTCACAAGTATATACACGAATCAACGGCGGTTTTGTCCTCTGTTGAAAAAAGGTTCGTTGCTGAATGTTTCGCGTCCACATCCGTACCCAGTGGTGCCTCCCAGATTGGATTGACGATAACCACCTCTCTTGTTGGCTGAAATGAACGTTTTTTGTTATTTTAATTTATTTTCTAAAATCTGTGTTGGGAGAGGGTGGCAGAAGTTACATCGTACTCAGATTATACCTCGAAATATCGGACTTACAATGCGGGCGCTCCGTGCACCTTCAATTTCATTCAGTAAAATATCCGTGCAATTTAAAGTCGGACCCCACTCTCTCGCTAGTCGGTAATACTGGTGCCTCCCATTACTGGGACCTCGGTTCAATGCTTTTATGACTACTTAGTACGCTTGTTTGACACATGAATTATTTGTTTTTGACATAAAGTTAGTGTCTTGGATCCTCTCTGGATGGTACTTGATGCTGGTATAATAGTTAACTTAAGTGTCAACAAATTAGTAGATAGTTCCTCATTTGGTGGAAGTGATTATAGAAAAATTAGAACTTGTTCCACGTCCCAAATAAACGAGAGTTTAGGCTGGAGAGATTGCCGGTTAGCAAAGCCTTTCATTAGTTGCGCATCTTCGGAAATTGTCCTGTAGGTGTGTTCCCTGTTGTGGTGTGGTATGCTGAATTTGTTGATCCCTGTTGTGGTGTGGTATGCTGAATTTGTTGATCTATGTAGATTTATTGACGTGTAGGTGTATCCTCTTAAATAATACATTTTGGCCAAATATTTGAGCACATTGTTTACAGGGCATTGAAGAAGAGGGTCAAATTGTAGGTTACTACACCAACTATACCACTTTTTCTAGGTCAATTCGTAATGAGACTTGGTTCCTCCCGTCTGAACTTATAGATAAGATTTCAAGCTTCTCTTGATATGCCCTGGACAGCTAGAGTTTCCCTAAAACTGTTCAAGCCACAAACCTAAGATTTTTATTTTCCACAAGTAGGTGGAACAACCCTGTGGTGAGGTTAGTATGAACAGAGAAGCAGTAAAGGAACTGACATCTCCGATAATAATGGGTACCATGGTTGGGACTGTCAAAGAGGTGTTAATACTAACATGTTGATCATGTGCCTTAGGGCTTTCTTAAAACTCTTCCCACTAGAAAAAATGGTATGGGAATGCATATGGGGTAGAGATGTGACCAGTCTTGTTGCATGGCATTTATTACTCTGCTGTATGGATCTGGCCTCAATACCATGTAGACTGATAGTTGGTGCGAGAATCGAGAATCAAAGAAGCCTATATCTGGTGTTCGGTAGTTGGTAAATTTGTTTGAATACCTTTGGATACGGTATCCATTCCTGGAAACTAACGTGTGAAGTGATTCCCAGTACGCTTTCCATTTCAGGGTGGTTGGCAGGGATTGTGCAGTAAGGTTGATCTGTTTGGAAAGTAAATATTCCCAAGTTCCTTGGTGCGAGAATCATACGCGGATGTATTTTTAACTTCAACGTAAATCTCTGGAATGTCGCAGTAGGTACTGGTACTGATTGATAAGCCTTTTGTTACCATAGTATTCAAAAGTGTAATTTTATTTTTAAAAAGTACTTCCACAATTGTATCCATTTTTATATCGATTTTTAGTTAACTCGTTTTTAAAAGCCTGGACATCTAAAGAAACAAATTGATCTGTAAAAAAAATTCTAGACTTTTTACAACTCCATAACAGGTTTTTGTCTATTGTAACACCAAGTAACTTAACACAATTGGATTGTACAATATGATGGCCCTTTATGTCAATTTTTATATTTTCTCAATCAGTTCCTAATAACATAATTTGAACCTTTTGTCGGATTAGCGAGATAAAACTTTGATAAGGAAGGTAAAATGCTTATAGGTCTGTAGTTACCTTTCTCATTAGTCTACATTGATTAATTAAATGGAAGAAACACAGTTCATGAATTGAGAGGCGCGTAACGCTGTTCGGAACCTAATTAATAATCTCTAGCGCGCACAAAACTTTTCTTTTATGTTGAATCGAATAGGCTTTTAGGCTTATTGTTCTGCGGCTATGCCGGCAGAAATATAGTTTGGGCTCCGGTCTCCGTACGTGAGTTGTCGCCATTTCCTCCGAGTCCAGGCTATACACGCGAATCTATCTTTAATATTCAACCTAGTTAAAACGTATTTTTTAAATTTTTTTATAGTTCTTGTTTTTTACTTGTACATGAACGTCAGTGACATTATTAAAAGTAAGTGTAGAAAGATTGAAGCTTCATGGATGAGTCATTCTAAAAATATGTAGTCTGACAAAGAGAAATGAAAAAAATGGCGAAAGAGAGTTTCGAACTCCGTATCTACCAATTGCGAGAGGAACGCGCTAAACCTCTGGACTACCGACACTAATGCAAAGCCTATACTTACATGTATTTACACGTAAATACGATAACCGATATATACGTGTTTGAGAAAAAACTGATGTTTACTAAAATAAAACAAGAAAGACTTCCGTCTTTAACATCTGCGTGGGTTTTTTTTCGGGGTTTTTCACCTTTGTCCCGTTTTCGTAAGAAGAATTTAAAATAATTCAAATCCTTCTGGCCGTTTTTTGAATAAATAATCAACTTTTCGTATTTTCGTAAGAAGTCTAAATTTAACACAAAGTGGTTTTCGAGGCTAAGAGACATGCTTATTCGAATTCGTATCTGCCTCCAAATGGTACTTAGATTTACTAAAATAATAATATACAACTCTCGATAAAGTAACTTTTGAGGAAACTACTAATGGCTTGATTTAGTAA
>JANTOQ010597455.1:0-10629 GCA_027564595.1 Bythotiara depressa
CTAAGGACAATAAATAACAAAGTAAAAATTGATAACTTGGGCTCACATTAGGTTTGTAAGTTACGTGCAGAAAAAAACCTACGAAAAGAGCAAAAATGTTTTTAGTCATAATTAGAAGAAGCTGAATTTTATATTATTTTTGTTGGCTTAAATTAGTTGTATTATACTAATGGTTGTTTGTACTAAAGTAAAATAAATATTCAATCTCGTACCCAGGGTCTCTTTCTCTTTTTGATATGGCGATATCCAATATCAAAAATAGAAAGAGGTCCTGGGTACGAGGTTGATAAATATTGTTACTTTTGTTTTACCATATTGGTTTTAATTTGCAGTATAGTATGATGGTATACCAGGAGACTTTTACCGTCTTCGTCTTAGAATCTCCTATGCGAATGAGCTCCTGTTGTGCTGTGCTCTCGAATGAGCTCATGTGGTGTTGTGCTGTGCTCTGTGCGTGTTTATAAGCCCACAAGGTTCAAAACTAAGAAAAAATATGCTCTTTGAAACGTACCGTAATAAAGGAAAAACAATTTACGTAAAATGATACAACAGCAACAAGGATTACAAGGGAACAGAGATATCTTCAACCTCGTTCCCAGGACTTTTTCTCGCTTTTTTCATACGAGGAAGGCGCGGCATCCTCATATTAAAAAAAACGAGCAAAAGCCCTGGGAACGAGGTTAGAGACATCCCATCTTATCCGTACAGATCCAAGGAGGTAAAGCTTTTGAAATATATTCGATCTATATTATATATTAAATATATTTCAGCAAAGTAACAAAGCAACAACATGAAATAATTTTACATGAAATAATTCAACTTCTGGAATTTCTATACCATCTGGAAAATTTTGCAAAAGAACCCCCCCCCCCCCCCCCCCCCCTGAGAGTGGTTAAACATCACTGTTTCTGGAAAGAACCATGCACCCCCTGGGAAACTCGAATGGGACGGAGCTATTTTAGATTGCTTAGTGGTTTCTGAAGCATAAAAAAATCGTTAATTATTATGTTGTTAGTTACTTGGATGAAGGAAAGTGCGTAAAATTGTGAGCAAAGTAGTTTTGTTCCACGAGTAATAAATTTAGGCTTCCGTCCGACACCATTGTAGAAACGACGATATCAATTCTTTCGTAACAAAAATATTGTTACTGGC
Source organism: Bythotiara depressa (assembly GCA_027564595.1). Taxonomy (NCBI): domain Eukaryota; kingdom Metazoa; phylum Cnidaria; class Hydrozoa; order Anthoathecata; family Bythotiaridae; genus Bythotiara; species Bythotiara depressa. The sequence continues at coordinate 1,153 of JANTOQ010597455.1, forward strand.
GTTACGATAACGTCAGAAACTTGTCACGTTAAAGCTTAAAGGTTGATTTCCACTCAATGATTGATGCTGAGATCCACTTCGATCGCCGATCGATCGACAGATTGTTTTCACTTACCAGTGTCGCTAAGAAGAAAAAACAACTCGCAATATGAAACGATCATCCTTGTCAGAAGGTGGAGTTCCTTGTTTGGAATTCTTCGAGCTCGCAAGTGATTCAGTGCCGTTCTATACCCAGTGATATAAGTCGGAAACTGGTCAAAGTCATTGTGGACATGCTGCACAAAGCTTGGACGAAAACCATTGTGGACACTGCAAAGAGGAGTACCGTGTTACTGATAGCGATTGGTTACAGTGTCCAGTCTATTCTTTATGGTTTCATGAGAACTTTTTTACTTATAGATACATTATGTTTTATTCAAGTTTTTATGTACGTTAAATATAGATGGTAAAGTAGCTACGAAAGTTTTGTTTATTGATTTTGGTGTCGGACGGAAAATTCCCCTTTTTCGCCTTGTGACATTATGATGGTACATAAAATATGTCAATGTGAATATTAAAATAGGTATTTTACTACCAGGTTTGTATTAAATCATCAAAAAAGAAAGATTCGTGGGAAAATATGGAAGTCAACATTTTCTTCCGTCCGACACTTTTTTTAAACGGCTAACATTAAAGCGTATCACATGGGTAATAATAATAATATTGTAAACACGAATGTTTTTTATGTTCTTTATTTTTTTCTAAGCTTTGTTACTCATAACAAGAGGGATACAATGTGCGCAATATAAACTTGATACGAATGCCTTCGATAGAATATGAACTAAACAAAATAAGTCAGTTTAAGTAAATTCTATCGATTTCCATCCGACACTTGCAGTTTTACGCTTCTCAGCTGTAAAATATTACTTCTTTCTTCAAACTTATTATTTAAATAGCTCAAGATACATGTACTGAACAGATCTACAAATTTAAATAGGGATCACACATCACTTTTGTGAAATTGTGCCACGATTTTCTATCGATTTTCCGTCCAACATTCCGTCCGACACTAAAATACGCCCTTAAATGTATGTAATGTTTTGCCAGTACTGTGTACGTTTTCAGTCCATTTTTAATTTAATTTAATTTTTATTTAGCGTTTGTTTAATGTATGTTTAATGTTTAATGTATAATTTATGATTTTTGAATAGAAAAACATATTTAAATTTAAAGAGAAATATACAGAAGCCTACGCACGAGTGAGTAAAAGCAGAAAGTTTCGAAACTAACTATAATATTCAATATTAAAAAAAAATGTCTCGACAGAAGCTAGTACGGCTTCATTTGCGACTAACAGATTCGCCACTTCTTAATATAATGTCAAGCAGGAAGAATATGAATGAAACTCAGAGTTTGATATTCAAAATTTTCATCCAAAAATAAGCTTATATTTAAAATATCAAATATCTATACAGTAAATATAAATGATGTTTCAGCTATACAGTCCGCAGTCACAATATACTCAATTTTATACGTACCATGACCCGCCTTATATTTAAAATTGCTATAAGAACTTTACTAATTCCGACACACTATTTAACGAGGAATTGCAATTTGATAAAGGTGTCAATAACCTTATGGTTTCGATCTATTATGCCAAGGGATATACAGATCGAATTGACTCATAGATTTTTAGATACTTCTAAAATATTGCCAATGGATTACCAGATGTACATACAATAAACTGTATAAACCTGCGAATTTGAAGCAAGAACTAACTTTCCAATTTAATGAAAAAGCTTCATGTGTTTATTACATTGAAGCAAGAACTAACTCTCCAATTTCATGAAAAAGCTTCATATGTTTGTTACAATGAAGCAAAACCTAACTCTCCAATTTGTTTTACCCCTTGATATAACTGCTTTTCCAATAAACATGGATGAGTTCATGTGTTAATGTTTTTTGTGCATGTGGCGGAGAGTATCACGAATACAGTCAACTCTTCGCTAAGGAGAAGCAGTTTTTTGGCCCCTGGCATGAACTAACCATAGCAAAATTGTGATATAAATTGTAATAAAGTTTCCAGCTTTCCTATCTTAATACATTTATACAACTGCTCTAAGTACGTAGGATTATAGTGCAAACAACTGCTACTTTTAGCCCTTATAACATTATCTTCCGTAATGCCAAAGGAGATACTGTTTACTCACTCCCACTCGGATGGTTGAATTCGGATTGGTTGAATGGATAGTTTCTTTTATTTATTTATTTACTTAATCGATTTATTTTATTTTGTTTATTTTTTCATTTTTTCATTTATTACGTTTATTTATTTACCGAATATTTAATTTTATTTATTTATTGTAATTTACTAACGGCCCTGAATGCTCCTTGTATTTGTCCAGTTATGGCTATTAAACGTCTATGTGGGAGAGTTGAATTTTATACATCTCACAGTAGGTCTGTTTTCAAATGGCGTCTTTCAGCAATGTGTCAGATGATGACGTCAGAATGGAATATACTAAAGATGCGACACACCAACTTAACGTTGGAAGTGGTCTCTGGCAACTTCACTATTGTGCTTCGTATGCTTTTTATAGTTTTTACCAGTTTCGTGTAAGTCCTAGTTAATATTTAAATTTTTTTCTCTAAGTTTGTTTAGTGTAACTTATAATTTCTGAATAGAAATGAAAGGTAACAAAAAGGTTATATATCTCGAATGACTTCAACAGATAAATAGAGGCTGAAACGAAACTAAAATAAAAAGGTTCCTGTATTAAATTCATGCGGTGTGGATGTGTATATAAGGACAGATAGTTGATAACATTTTAATTTGGGTGACGGAAGGAACTGGGCGATAGAAAACAAAAAAGATGAAGATTTCGGTCGTATTAATATGTCTTGTCTTAGCTGTGTTCATATATGAAGATAGCAAAAGTTTCTTTGCCTACAATGCTGTTCAAACAGGGACTAGGAGCCATGTAATACCAGGTAAGTAAAAGATTTACATGAAGGTTATATTTCTTCAACTCTAATACATTTTATTAACTTGACAAAAAACAAAACTCAGCTGCTAACAGACAACATAGCCAAAGCTCTGTTCCAAGTTCAACATAAAACAAGAAAACCGGGCGGTTATAGGTCCGGTGAAGAAAGAAATGGAAAACAGTTAATAAGAAATATATTTTTGATGCAGTTAACTGGAGATAAATTATACGCGCTTAGATAAAAAAGAGCTACATTTGCCGGGCCACACAATTTCTTTTGTAAACAATGAAATGCGCTCTCCAACAAATTTGCAAAACTATTGTTAGCTTCATGGGGCTTGGTGATAAGGTATTATGGTCTTCTTCTCGCTCCAGCCAATTTTGCTTTGTACAAAAATTATATATACATGTACGTTACGTGCGTGTAAATTTTTAAATCGGCGAAAATACATAGGCGTGATCTTTTTATAGCAGTATAAGCAATTGTCCATTGGCTGCATTGCAATTTGATTGTTTTTATGGTAATTCCCTTGCTCTCCTCCGTTTGCGTTAATTTCAAAAGGAAAGTACTTTTCCTGACTAATAAAAAAGACAAGAAGAGCAGAATATTTACTTGCGTCTCTTAATTCACAACCGCTAGAGAAAAATGATAAGATATTCGCAGAACCTACGCGGTCATCACTGAGACAACTCCAGAGATATCAGCCAAAAACAAGAGTCTGGTGTTTCACCAGACAATAGCCTCTTTTTTTAAATGAAATGAAAAATAACGATACAAAAATTGAGGGGAAACGTAGCTAAAAGTGAGGCGGGAAGTTATTCTAAGGAATCATCAAACCGGTCATTATCAATAAACCGGTCACTATCTATAAACCAGCCACTATCTATAAATTTGATCGGTTTTATTAATAATGTAATGATGTTGAAGAAATGTGACCAAATAATAAATATTTACTTTGTAACTACATTTCTGTGATAAATCCATTTGCTAAAAACTACACCGTAGTTCTTAAGAAACATACAGTTAAATATTGGGACATTATTTACCTGTTGCAGATATTAGGTATACTACTAACTTTAATTTAGGAGCCGCAGCCATAAACCCAAGTTTACTCGGCGGACTTGCAAAGGCTGCACTTAAGAAAGAAGCGAAAAAGGCCGCCCAGCGAGCATCTAAAAAAGCAGCTGAAAAAGCTGCTAAGGAAGCTGCTGATAAATCCAGATTTCAAGCTCAGAAAGCCGCTAAAAACGCGGCGAAGAAAAAGTCAGGCAATGGAGGTCGAAAAAGTCCTAGTGGTGGATCTGAACATACTCAGCACAAGACACCTTCCAATAAACAAAAGCACGAACAAGGACAAGCTAGAAAAAAGAAAGAACAGGAAAAGGCTTCACAAAGGAATCAAAAAGGTGGAAAAGATGGTAGTAAGAAAAGCGGTTCTTCTTCCAGGAGACGGGCAGTTGTAGGCAACCGTAGAAGGTCGAGTTTGAGCGTTAGAACAAGTTCAGGAAGCAGGAGATCAAGTTGGGGAAGTTGGGGAAGCCGACGAAGAAGTTCAAGTATAAGTTCACGATCGTCAAGAGGAGGAGGAGGCGGTTGGTGGGGAAAGAAATAAACTTTTCGAAGACTGGTTGATATCGCTGGTGAAAACATTTGTAACCCTTTAATGCATAAATATGCCTCTTGTTTATAGCAAACCTCTCATTGAAAACGAAATTTATTTCGCATTATGTCTCCAATAATTAACCCCTGGAAAAATCAAAATAGCAAAGAAATGACCAATGATTTGCTTCCTTTCCGGGGACACTATGTATTAAAGGGTTAATTGTGAATGTGAGTTGTTGATTTAGTTTAGTTCCATGAGCTTTTAGTTCATTCGATAATTTTTAGTTATTAAGTTAGTTATTAATATCTAGCTATACTTTTTTCCTCCATCATTATAACTTTTATAATTTATAAATCAGAGGACATAGGTATGAGTTTTTACTAATAATATGTGTCTTTATTGTAATCTTTGATCTAAAGGTAAAAGAAACTTTGATGTAGGTAAAAGAAACTTTGATCTAGGTAAAAGAAAAAATTCAAATTCGGGAGGATTTAGCATATATTTTGAAAAGCCCTGAATTAACCAAGAATCGCATTAAAAGAACACTCAGTTTTCTGAACCATATTTTATGTCCCACGGAAACAAAAACACTGACGTTTCTGTTCTGAGGTGTGTAGGAACAAACTGAAACAGTTGTTATAATGTTAAATAAGAATAATCTTATGAAATTTAAAAAAAAAAAAAAAAATTTCAAGAATGTCTTTGAAAGCAGCCAAATGAGATGCTCTGGTAAATAGAACCGTTCTAGAGAAATGATAAATTTGGCTTTCGTGACAATATCTGCTGTTCTAAATACCAGATTTTCCTTCCATGGCGAAATGAGATTTTCTAAGAAAAAATGGTCTTTTTCCTAACAATTTGAGCTGTTCACCTTGTTTTCAAGAAAAAATCGACTGGCTACTTGGGTAAAAGAGGAGTTTTATGGAAACATGAATTTTTCTATTCCTTTTATTCGAGAACTTATTTTAACACTTTTCAATTCATAGCTTCCCGGGAAGGAATCATTTTGTTTTTTCCAGGGGGTAAATTATTGGAAAATATAATATAAAATACATTAAGAACTCCAAGGAAAGTGTCTATGCAATCTAGGCTCTGGGTGAGTTCAGTACTAAAGTACCGACGGTCGAAGCGAATTAAGTCATTGGAAGGCAGAAATAATAAACTAAGAAATTTTACCTACAAGTCCCTTTATGCAAATACGTACACAGTTTAATTACTTGAGGAGCACTTTTTTATTTCGGCGGGGCTTGTCTCGGAAATCTTTTTGGGTCAAATTGAGCTCTATTTTAAACTCCAGGTTTTCCATGACTTTGGAAATTGTTCCTAGAAAAACATCTCCATATCCTCCCTATCTTTTTCGTTCTCCTGTTCCGCGCACGGGCTAGACAATTCTTAACCTACAGGAAGAAAACAATTGCTAAAATGCTGTCCTTTCTCAGAGGTTACAACCGTATTTTAAAAGAGGCAGAATAAAAGCAAGAAGAACGTCTAGATAATAAAATTAAACATCAGAGAAGGTGAGTTATAAATGTTTCTATAAACTGTGCTTCCCTCAGGATCCATAAAGCAATGTAAAACTAATAATTATAACCTCCACCGAAAAAATAAAATTATGTACTATATATTAATAAAAATAAATATGAAAAGATATAATGACATGAAAATTCTAGCATTCATCTTTTTAGTGTTACAATGAAACGTTCCTACTTCAGGAATATTTGAGAAAATCGTGCGTCAGTTTGAGCGCTGATTTAAAAAGTATTTATAAAGAAATCCTGGCATGCTATAATACTAATAGGTAAATAAGACTTGGCGTTGACATTTAACATTGTTTACTAAACAAGAGAGGTTTTACATGCAGAACAATATTGAAGTGACCTTCAACAACTCGAAAAAATAACACTATTGGAAGAAAGGTTATTGTAAGTAAACAATTTACAGGAACCGCAAGGAAGTGTTTTTTTTTAATGTTACGATCCTTCATGAAAGTTTAACATTTGACCATTAGCTAACACATAAATATAACCAAGTTATACCATTTGACCATAGGCTAAAACGTAAGTATAACCAAGTTATACCATTTGACCATAGGCTAACACATAAATATAACCAAGTTATACCATTCGACCATTGGCTAACACATAAATATAACCAAGTTATACACAGGGGCGGGTCTAGAAATTTCGTAACGTTAGTCAATAAGTAATTTGATCAGTGGCAACAGGAGCGCCTCTTGCGGGAACATTTTTGCAGCTGGGGTATGGGGACGCTGTTAACCCACTTGTGGGGGTTTAGGGGGCTGACCCCCGTAAAAGTTTGGTTTTTGCCTTAATGTGCACCTAAATATAGCTTTCGTAGCATCTTCAAAACTATAATTTTAGCGAATTTATACATCACAAGTCCACTTTCATTACTTATGTGAGAACAATTTTGGGGAATTATGATAATCGATGCAAGAGAAATATTTAGTTTGAATTTAAGTCATTTTGAAACTTTTGTTTATCTTCATCAGGTGATATATCAGAATTATACTTCACACAAAATATTTAAATTAATGTTGTTTTAACAGAATCTCCCCAGATATGAATTACGAATGAAATTTGGAGATAAAAATGAATATCTGACAGTTGTGTGGGGTCTTTAAATATAAATAATTTCAATAACATTTTCTGGAATGTGGTTTTCAACTATGACAAAAACTTATTTCAGAAACAAGAAAGTGTCTGGATATTTTGCTGGTTTCACTCACAACCTGGAGTTGTTAACATTCAGTTAATATAAAAAAAAGAACTTTAGATATTTCCGCTGGATATCTTTGTTCAAATGTGGGCTTTCCATTTCGTGTGATATCCAATTTTAACCAAACCTGTCCTATAAGAATCTTAAAGGTTTAGACAACCAAATCAGCATGGTATGCTCAGCTCAGTTGTAGCCTGTACGTTCAGAACTAAAACAGAATTATAATAACAAAATTAGTTAAAATAACACAATTAGTTAAAATCGAGACTGACAACAACCGGCGGTTCAACATAAACATATAATTAATTATACACACACTATATTCATAGGCAAGTTGAGAACAAACTACAAAGACTGTATTTTATCCATTGTAAAAGATTCAGGCTAAAAGAATTGAATATAAAAACAACCTGTAAAAACTTGCCAAGATCAAGTAGTTACTTTTGTTATAAAACATTTAGCTAAAAGGTTCATATTGTTATCTGTTAAAACTTTCTTTTCTCATTAAACAACAAAGCAAAACAAAACTGCAAGCTAGCTACCTGAATTGAAAATCTATTTCAGATAACCATAAACACGACGTGTACATCATAATAACATGCTACGTCATAACAAGAGTTATCTGAGAGAACTTGCTTCTGAAGTGGGATAAAACATTTCATACTGTTATTTCGATGAAGAGAGTTCCTTTATATTTTTAAAACAGGTAATAACTGTTAGAAATTACATTTAAGGATCGCAACTTTGAGGGGAAATTTTCTTAAAGGAGAACGGAGGCTAGAAAAAAAAGATTTTTAAGCATAAATATGTCTTGTTAATGTCTAACAATACTGAAAAGTTTAAAATGTTTTACCAAAAAAGCTTTTACATACATAAAAATCTCAATCAAAACTTATCACGGTCATTGCCATTACAGACGCTATTTATGAACTAGCTACCACGGTCGTTTCTGGAACGCACAAAATTGTGACGTCATTTTCGCGACTCTTTATGAATGTTTATGTGAAGAGACAAGCGTACTAAAATATTGGTTCCAAATAAGCTAGCTAAGTAAGTAAAGTCATAAAGTTTTATTCAAAAGTTCAAATGTATTTTATTGTAATATATAGAGAGAGAGAGTACTGAGTATTTTGAAAAAAGTAGCGAATGTCTCGAGCGCTCGACCGTCGTGATAGCAAGGGTTCCTTGGTGATAGCAAACATTATTTGAAAAATGCACGAAAATAATCTTCATCTTGCTTGCTTTTTATCGTTCACATTAGACGCGTGCATATAATATTTTAGAATAACGGAGGTGTGCATGTTTTTTTTCACAACTATCTTCACAAGGTTGTCTGTGTTTTTTTTACACAACTAACAATTAGACTTACTTTTCCAAACATGCTAACTAATCTTTGATAGGAATATTTGACATGGCGAGACAAAACCTTGTGAAAGGTTGTGAACCTTGTGAATTTTTATCTACGTATGTTTAGTATCGTGCAGAAGAAGAGCAATTATTGCTTAGAAGAAGAGCTCTTCTTCTTCTGCACGAAACTAAACATTCGTAGATAAAAAGTAAGCGAAAACAACGCTTTCTACCATGTAGTAGAAATTGAACTTTGTATAGTGAAATTGATCTTTTTCAAAATTCTTTCACACTATGTTTGGTAATATATAAATATTTTGAAGTGAGTATATGCCAATAGTTTATGTTATGATTTATGTTCAAATTTGCATTACTACTTGGTGGTATACATTTACTAAAGGTGTGTTTTCTTGATTTTGATTACCTAATTTTAAGCTTTTGCATGACTACTATCTCACATAATACCTTGACCTTGTGAACCTAAATGCAGCTGAGGGTCTGGGCGCTAAAATCCTCCAGTGGGATTTGGGGTTTAGGCTTTAAGGGCATCATGGGAGTAAAAATAACACAATTCCAAGTTTTTTTCTCTATCCGCCCCTGACAACTAAGTTGTTTTACAATACAGGCCTCTTCAAATCAATTCAAACTTTGACTGTACTTTAAGGTGGTCGTACAGGAAAAAAATTAATTTCTTGACGTATTCACTTTTATGGAAATATCTATGTCTAATTGATACCCACGATTAGTTAAAACGTGAAAATGATAAGAAAGTTACCAAAAATTAATTATGTACATAATTAATTAGGTACCATACCCCTAAA
>JANTOQ010597566.1:5445-19673 GCA_027564595.1 Bythotiara depressa
TTTCTCTTTGTGCAGAAAAGCAAAACAAACTTTAAATATGATGACTAAATTAGCACCCAACTACAGGTAACAACAATGATAATCACCACTGCTGGATAATATCCATTGATAAAGTTATTTTTATTTTTTTAATTGCAAAGAAAATGTACTGCATGAAATTTATGGCTTATCACATCTTGTCTCTTGGTATTAGTCACATATTTTAATAAAGTGACCATGCAGAATATGCACCCACCATAAAGTCTCTAATTTTAATTAATTGCCTAAGGTGCTAATTTGGTCATTTACAATAATACAACCAAATCAAATTGACCTTGAGTATTATCTACATGCAAATAATTTTATAATGGAGTTGTTAACCAAGACATTAATACACTAATGTAGATATCAGTATGATTCGACTAAAAATTAAAAAATTGGGTTCCTATTTATAATCAAAGATTTACTTTAATGCCATGGGAATTGAACTAACACAATACAAAGAAGTATTTCATTGGCTATACTTGCAGAAAGTTGTATACAAAAAAATTTGAAAGGATGAGCAATGATCAAGGTACATGAAAAACAAAAACAAAATCATTTTTAAACAAAATTTTAAAAGATTCTATATTTGATAGGGAAAACATGATCACATATGATTGAAAAGTCTAATAAACTTGTGCATACCACTATGTTGCATCTTTTGAAGTTTTGTGTTTTTAAGATATTAGTTGCTAAAAACATTTTATTGATGCCATTGGACTTTTCTCTTGAACTTTTTCACAACTTTTAACAATACTGTTAGCCCAAAACCATTACCACCTTTACACCAGGAAACCCTGTGAATTAAAAAAAATGAATGGAAACAATCAAAACAGGGTTTAACAAAACCTTACCTCCAGTTAAAGAGTCTATCCTCTTGCCCATCACTCTTTCAATTAAAACAGTGTCAGGAGCATCCAGAAGAACTACAAAACACAAAAAATAAATAAGACAGCAGGGTGTGAAATAACAGCCAGACATCGGTGATGTCCAGTCAAAATAAATCAATGACCAGTTAACAAACATTATATGTTCATGCTTGAGCTTTACATTGTTAGGATTCCTTTTCTTCTGGAACATTTCTAGAATAAAACATTTCGTCATGATATGTAATTACTTTCACATCAAATGTCTACCATTTTAATAGATTCGGTCATTCATTAAACATAAAAGATAGTGTTTTAAAATGATCAGTTTATTTTTTGCTACAGAAGAATTAAAGCAAGTTTCTCATTCTGCATGTGCCTAACCCTCCACTCTCTTTTAAAGTTACTTTCACATTATTCTTGTACATTTAAACTCAACACTTCCCAACTCATACAAGTGCTAAACTAACCAGGAAAGAAAAATATCGACAAACAGTGTATTAAGGAACTGTGGCCTTGGGAAAACTAAATTTCAGGTGAAAGCATGTCTGGACAAAATTTATGATGTCCAAACAAAATGTTGACAAATAATAAACTTGACCAGGCATTGTCTGGCCATCTTGAAATCCCACCCTGGACAGTATCCTAACTAGATTACATATACAACGTCATTATTACATAACAAATATTTTTGTGTTAGTGTGTGTGTTAGTGTGTTCTCATGTTTATTCATGTCATCAAAAATTAGACTCATCCAATTATTATAATAAAGACCAATGTAAGGATTTTGATAATTCTTTACTGACAAAATATACATCAGGGTTCGAAAATCTGGCTTACGGGCTTACGTGCGTAATCGAATCGTTGTTTTTTCATTGTCACGGAAGAGTAGGTTCTAGATCGCTAATGCAAATGTAATTGAAAATATATAATTATGATTACGTCAAGCACTTACATATTTTTACCATGGCTCCTCGTATAAGTCAAATTTGTTTTTCTCATTATTATTTTAAATCAAAAGTTTCAATATAATCTACTCCTGTTCTAACCAGAAAGGATGCTTCCGTATTTTTGTCTAGACATGTCATAACATATTTAAAATGATATCACCCCATAAGCCTTTGCAAAGTTACATAAGAATTTGTTATTTCCTGAGTCACGCGTGCATATCTTTCTTCTTAATGAAAAACGCATCAGTTGACTTACTTCTTCAAGAATGTTTAATTTATTTAACTAATTTTTTTATCTAGTGCTAAGAGCCACAGACTTAATTTTCATTAAAATATTGATAGTGAATTTTAATATTAAAATTATACTAAACTTTTAAAGTTTGCAACCAATTTTATTACGTTCTTGGTGTTTTGTAAACAGCTGCGATGAAGAGTGTGTCTTTCGGGAATTTTCTATATTGCACGTGCATGACCTGCTACATTGATTGAATTGAAAAAAAAAAGATAATAGAATAATAAATGAACCATGACTTATAAACCTTTAATTAAATTTGCATATGGTGTAGAATAAATAGCAAGAAGACTTTTCATTTAAAATTAGTAAGTTTACATTTTTTTTGCCGTCATAAATTAAAATACCTACGGCATTGCCGAATGCTGTTGTGGATTCAGAGAGCTGTAACATTCATTTCAACTAACATTTTAACGTAAGCAAGATTGAGGTAGAGGAAAAATATAATTTGCGGACCCATAAACCGACCTCGAAACAGCTTTGCCAACCTTAATTTTACCCTAGGTTGGCAAAATTTCGCCGGATTTGGTTGGCATATATGTGCCAAGCTATGAACGTTTGAATATCGAGGGTTGGAAAACAAGAGTTTAATTTTAACAGCTTAAGTTTTTTTCCACGGTTTTATTTTATTTATTTCAAAGGACTCATGCACGTAATTATGTTTCTCTTGCTAGTGACGTTGGCAAATTATTCACATAAGAAAGATTATTAATTTACTTACGCCAACATAACCGTCAGAATTCAAGATTTTCGAACCCTGTACATCAAATACATCTTTTCAACTACCAAATGAACCTCATTTTGACACCCTTAAAACTTTCAGTATGATGAAAAATATTTCACAGGGAAAAGGCTTATATATGTTTGGCCAACATCCAAGTAGAATACATGTGTTTACATCTACATTAATATAGCAAAAACCTCAAAGAGAAGAAACAAACATACCAACATGTTTAGGGAAAATACCAGCAATCTGTAAACCAAGACCCTATAGTAGAGAAGTGAAATTTTATGAATGTTTCACATTATTATACATAGAGCTCATTCTTGGGTAAAGGAATATCATCAATGTCAATGCAATGTAACACATATATAAATAATTTGCTGAATCTTTTCTAGATATAATGAATATTCACTCTAAGAATCACCTTACATCTATTACATTACATTCAAAGATTAGATTCAAAGTATTGTCCATATTCTTTTTATTACACAGAATAAAATGTCAAATACTGCTAAATCTGTCTGTATTCATTATTATAAGGGACCTTCTCCAAATTTCAATAAAGTTTTTATCACTTCAGATTGTTGTTGATCGATTATTTTTATTTATTAATCAATCAACGACTACTATAAGGATACACTCATCATCATCACATGAACCTCCTCCCTCAAAACATCTTTCTTCTTTACACAAGTGTCTGCGATTTCTAAATAATCCTTTGATAAAGTTTAATGACAAATGAAAATTAAACACTAATCTTTTTCTACATAATGTTTTGTGGAAAAATCTTTATCTATCAATAAATGTCAAAAGACGAAAATTTAAAACAAATCAGACACTCTTTTGTAGCTCAGGCTTTGCTGCATTGAAAGAGAGCAATTCCGTTATGTTTCAAATCACGTTTTTATATTGCATTCCAAGTTTAAGAAAAAACAAAATATATCATTTACACGATCTAACAAAGACCAGTATACACTACTCATTATAACATTCTAGTACTTTTGTTATATGAAATGATAAGGTCATATGTTACTTATTTGGGATAATGCTGTTGGAAGAAAAAGTTGTATTTAAAGTGAAATACGCAGGAGCACAAGCAGAAAGCTTTGAAACTAATTGTAAATATTCAAATCAAATCTAAAAATGGCTCCTATGAGACATGACAATATCCAGGAAAGAGGCACAGTTCATTAAAAAAATAAAACCATCTACATAAAAGAGCAAAAAAAGACAAGCAAGCAAATAAGTGGAGCAGTATGATGACACAAACATAATAATGTAAAAATACATAAAAATAATTAAAACTACTTAAATATTCAATAGAAATTTGATCAGCATGCACTATTTTCTGATAATTTAAAATGTTTATGCTGGTGTTTGTTAAATAAAACAATAAAATTAGATCGGAAAATTAAGAAAGGATGAATTATTTCCTTTTCTCCCCATTTTCAAATTTACCAATTTTTATTTCTTGTTTCAAATAAATGATATATCTCATAATAATGCTATGCACGTTGTTTTTTTATAAGCAACACGTTTATAAGCAACAATAGTAAATTTCTTCCAAAAGTTAAGCAACAGTACTAAGAGCTTAAAGGTGGCCTAGCAACACCAAATACTAAAATTGACATATACTCAATTTTTCAAAGTAAAATATTGGTATAATGGCACTCTGTGATGGAGTGTAGTGACAAAACTTAAATTGAACAAATGATGTTGTAATTGACATGTGTTCGAATTTTAGATACTTCTGATCTTTTCTCCTGCTATATAAAGAAAATAATGTTCTAAACTAGTTATATACATTTTTTTTTTTTTTAAATTTATATTTATGCTCTGCAAGTATTGGTAACAAATAGTTAATTTTAAAATGGAGAAAAAGAAGACCCAAACACACTTGACCAATTTTGGATTCACAATCAAGGTTTGTTATGAATTTAATTGCGCTGGGGTTTCTCATAAAATGTTTTTTTTTCTTCTTTTCTTTGAAAATTATAAAATTACAGCACAGTAAGTGCTGTAGTCGATTATTTAATTCTGTATGTAATTATTCAACTTTATTTTTGATTTTTAAAACACAAGCAAAACACTGTGGTGTGCTGATTGACGTTGCTCCATAGAAGATAAGCTCCACAAACTTTTTGTGCTCCTTCTGTGATAAGAAATTCTTAACACAGACTACTTCAATGATGCACATGAAATGGTGTAGTAACAGAAGTTCTGACTGACAACCGTCATCAACTTTAACAAAACCCTTCCAAATGATATCTAAAAGAGAGAGAGAGAATGCTGGTGTTGAAAAAGCAGTAAAGTTTTGCCAAAAATAATCAAACTAGAAGGGCGTATAGCAACTCTTTCAAAATGATGGTTATCAATGATTTAGATGATGGTAGGCTGTTAATTATTGTAGCTAGCAAGTATGATGTTCACAGATCAATGCTCACACGCTGGAAAGCAAAGCAAGATGTCATTGCAAAAGCAGTTGTGAGTGACCATAAAAATGACTATTTACAAAGAATCGACGGCGTGATAAGCATTTGAAATTACTGAGTAAATTCTTCACCCAGTTTGAAGAAGTAGAAAGAAGGGGCTGCGTTGTTCCCATAAATGGCAGTGCACATGAGCTAAGCAAATTCACAATGAAGATTTTCCTGATGCTGCTCCATTACCAAAATCTATTGTGGTGAAATTTCAAAACACTTATACAGTTAAGTGCTTACGAGTTCAATGTCGAAAGCAAATAGACAACATGGATTATGCACCAACACTTAGGATGTGGCATGTCAAACCTACTCAAAAGAATAATAAAAACAGGCAAAGCAAAAAGTGCTTATGACCAGAAGTGAGGTAGATTTACCTCAAAAAAGTCCCACTTCTGTTTGCAGTGGACATAAGTAAAATGTACGAAATGCCAGTTTCAAAGAAGAACACCGAAATCACAGCCTATGGGTAAATCAGCCCAGTTCAGGTCAGAATAAGTGCACCAATGTACTCTTCAACTTGCCTTTGGTCCAGTGAGCATCGTGAAAACTGCATTTAATCTTCAGAGGTTTAGGATGGCAAATTAGTGAAGATGAAATGGCAGTCCATGACAAAGATGTTGATATTTATTTCTAACCAAATGCTTGGGCAGATACCTCATTTTCAGTGAAATGGGTAAGGGACACTCTGCAGGAGCAATTGGAGATGTGAATGAATACGATGAGAATATTATAAAATGCTGACTTAGCACAGTGGCAACAAACTGAATGCTAGTGAAAGGAGAATCTTAATTTTGTTGAAATATGATAAAGTAAGGTGGCATGCCTTTGAAAATACGGGCTATCTAATAATGGCAGATAGGAGTGAAGATGAAAAAATTAAACCAGAGGGACTTGGTGATTATGTTGTCCCACAGCGTCTAAATATGGTTTCACCTGCAGAGCCGCTTGAAATGGATGTCGAAAGCGCTGAACCAGTGGAAGATGTTCAACCAGAAGAGGAAATAGATTTCTGTTACACCCCAGACAGAGAAGCAATAGAAGTTGATGATGGAGTTGAAATGGACGAGACACTTCTTCGACTCTTAATGGATGAAGTTTGTTACTTTAAAATTTAGAGAAGCATGTACTTGTTTTAAACTTAATCTACTCTATCTCTGCATTTCATAATTCTTGGCAATAATTGTCCCTTCATGTTCCATAACATCCTGCAAACTCATAGAATGTATAGATTATCTAACTTGTAGTGTCTGTAATTAAAATTTGTGTTTCTATTCATAGCAACAATTTAAGCAACATCAGTACTAACAATCATCAATTTTGTAAGCAACATTACTACTAACGCTTGACTTTGGTTGCTTATAATAAAAAAATGTGTAACAAATTTATCATAACATGGACTTGAAATCAGAATTGGTGCACACGAATGCAATAACCCAATAAAACCATGTTTTAATGAAAGAAATCTTTGCTCATGGCATAATCACTGTAAAGCCATGTTTTAACCTAAGAAGTCTTTCTTTGTTGCACATAAAATTACGATAAAACCATGTTCCAACATAAAAGCTATATATGTTCTAACATGCTCTAACATAAGAAATCATCTATGGCATGCATTAGTTTATATTAGACTACAGAGTAATTTAGCCATTTATATTCAAATTTCACTATGTCATTTCATAGTATAAATCTGAAATTCTTTGATTTCGTTGCGTAAATTTGTAGTATAGAACCATAATTCTTCAATCCCACTGCAAGAGCTCAATTTCTGGTTTTGTTGTGTATATTTGCAGTATAAATTCATGATTATTCGCTTTCACTACGTCAATTCATAGGATAAAGCTGTAATTATTCAATTTTGTTATATAAATATTTGTGATTCTTCTATTTAACTACATCACATCATAATACAAAAGCTAAAATTCTTTGATTTCATTACATAATTTCCTTAAAATTCCCAATAGAAATAGGTCGATGATATGCAATTTTTTTGTAATAACCTTCTTCTACATACATACACCATATTTTACCGTAAGGAAACATCACTGTAAGAAATGTTCATCTGTGTCTTGTAAATTCATGGTAAAATCTTTTTTAATGTGAGAAATACTCATTTTGTAGTAGGAAAAATCACATTAAAAGTGCATTATAACATAATAATTAATCTTTCATCTCCTGTAAAATTGTGCTTGAACATAAAATTTTTGTTCCCAGCACATAAAACACTGTTATAACTATGTTTCAACATAAGAAACCAGTAAGGCATTTTCTTTTCTGACATGTAAAATCTCCATAAAATGGTTTTTTAACACAAGGAATATTCATTTGTGGAATGAAAAAATGATAACATGGTTATGTTTTAACATTAATAAATCTTCATTCCTCTCAAGTACAATCACTACAAAAATAAATTTTCATTAATCCTCATTCGTCTCACGTACTAAGCTTTACCATTAGAGAAAACATCAGTTGTCTGATATAAAATACTGATAAAACAAAGTTAAATGTAAGAAAGATTTGTTCCTGGCACATACAATTGCAGTAAAATCAATTTTTAACATAAGAAAAATTTCATTTGTGGTAAAACCATGTTTAACGTAAAAAGTATTCACTTGTGGCATGCAAAATTGCAACAAAACCATATTTTCATGGAAGTAAACTTGCAGTAAAACTGTGTTTTAACATAAGTAAAGTTAAACAAACTGTTTACATTTGGTATGTAAAATCACATTTACATTTGAAAATTATGAAAATAAAACATAAAATGCAAGTTTAGCATTTTATACTTTAACAGGGAATTGTCCTAAAGATCAATTTTCCAGTAAGCATGAGGTAGTTTTTATTGTATGACAACCAAGTAGAACAAATATGTCGTCAATGAGTTGCTCTTTCAATTGAGTGGTGTGGATAAAACTTGTTTTATAAGAAAATGTACCTGACAGTTATTTTAGATAGGATGTAAATAATATAATCAAGTTAATTGTCTACCATTTTAAATATGAGATTATGACTTTATTTCTAAGATTGTTCCAGTGACATCAGAGATAGTAAGATAGAGACTACATTCCTCAACAGCATCTGTCCATCAATATATTCTTCTTCAGTAATCCTCGTAGTCCTTGGAAAGAGGTTTTATAATAATACAACGAATTTCACTACTTGTAGAAGTCTCTTTAGAAGAAAACTTTTCATTCATTACAAACATCTTTGCATCAGGAATTGAAACATAAGCCAAATGGAAACCCATCCAAAAAATGAAGATTCTATGAACTTGTGACCAGTAGAAAAACCTGGAATCTGAGGAGGAAGAAATTAATTTAATACTTGAGTTTTTCATCCATTCTAGGTCATCTTTGTTAGAAGTACATAAAATCGCTGATAAATAGTGTTTTAACAAAAGAAATCTACGTTTGCAGTATGTGAAATCTCTACAAAACAATGACTTTATAATTTTTTTTTCATTTTTGCTCTTTTTGTCTTCCTCTTTACACATATGTGTTTTCTCCATTTTGACAAAACATACAAAACAATGACTTTATGATTTTTTTTTCATTTTTGCTCTTTTTGTCTTCCTCTTTACACATATGTGTTTTCTCCATTTTGACAAAACATAGAAGCCCTACACAAATAATTTGTTTTGATGCTTGTGCACACCAAACAATGAAAAAGCAACTGTGACATAATCATTACACTTACTTTATTTTAAAACTTATCTCCAATCATACATTCACCAGCAAAGAGAGAAAACTAACAAATTTGTGTTTTAGAAAATGTGTCAGTGGAAAAATGAAGGAAATAATTGTGTTTAGAATACCATAAGCTAATTATCTATGATTCACATTTTTATACTATTGTTAGAAATATTTAATATTTCAGAAATTGCTTACAGCATTGCTTATGCTACATTGACTAATACATTGTTTAATTGTTAAGCATTTGCTAACCAATTGAAGCAAGTTATTATAGCAAAAATTAAGCAATGTTAAATTGTCTAAAATCAAATGTTCATATTTATATAATCATAGTATTTAGAAATTGCTTAATGCTAATTGAAATTGGTCCCTAAGTAATAGTAAAAACAAGCAGAAAACAGAGACACAAAACTATTATAAGCTCCTCAACATTACATTATTGTTGTGATATAATTAATTTTCGATTTGATCCAAACAGAAAGCAGAAAGCAGTATACAAGCATACCTGCTGTGGGTTTTCTGGCAAAGCTTCCAAGAGCCATCCCTAAAATATTATAATCAAAACTAGAAAAGTTATTTTGACAGGATGACTCATTATAAAGATATTATATATAGTCTCTTACAGGTTAGCAAGACAATTTCCTGTTCAGATTGTTAAAAAGTGTCACTTTCATATTATTTCAAAATTAATGTTCTGGTCAAACAAATATTCACACAAACTGCACAAAGCAGTCACATGCTATATGCATTATTAAAAGTAAACAAAATGAAAAATGATGCTATCATCTCAGCATCACAAAATCAAACATAAACACAAACTAAACTTCACCTTTTCAATGCATTCTTTCTTGTCAACTTGTTCTTTCACAGCTTTTACAACACCCTAACATAACAAAACATGATCAATATTTAGATAAACAGCGCTCAAAATAACGGCCGATCAATGATCAAAGATCGGTAGAAACTCAACTATGATTGGTAGAAAGTTTTCCAACAATCATCAACTTCTTGTTGCTTCTTTTTCTAATGTGCCAGGCAATGTTCCATCTGGCAGCCATTTTTGTTTTTGATGATTTGTTATCAAAGTGGATATTAATTTATTAGTTGCTTTATTTATTTATATAACAGTCTTAGTCATGAATATGCCAATTCCTCTCTGCATGTGCGGTAAATGTGATATTTCATGTACCGAGAACAAATATTTAACCCTTTGGTTCCCATGATCTTTTTAAAAAATAGAGTTTTAAAAAAAACCCACTACAATCAACGTCAAATATCTACATTGGAAACCTACGACACTCCTCTTTCATTTAAGTTACCGAAAAAATTGTTGCCCACTGGACCGCCGATTTTTATGCTATTATGGCATCTATGGGACATAAAGGGTTAAATGTTTTAACATAAGAAATATTTGTTCCTGTCGTGTAAAATTGCAGTAAAACAGTTTTTAAGGTAAGAAATATTTGTTCATAAAACATAAAATTGCTGCAAAACCATGCTTCAACAAAATAATTCTTTGTTCATAGCAAGTAAAATCGTGGTAAAACTATGTTTTAACAAGAAATCTTAGTCCCTATCATGGAAAATTGTGGTAAAATAATTTTATGGTGTAAGAAACTTTCTCTTTCACAGTAAAACAGGTTTTAAGGTAAGAAATATTCATTCATATAAACGTAAAATTGCTGCAAAATTTATGTTTTAACAAAAGAATTATTCGTTCCTATCACATAGCTGTAAAACCTACTTTTAATGTTCATTAATGTCAGAATGCTGATTGATGTTTTACGGCTGCTGCTACGATTTTACCTTAAAAAGTTATTGTGCGTGAGTTAACAGGAATATTTGTTAGCATTATAAAATAATATTGTTGAAGACTACCTTACTCAGGGTTGTGGAAATCCAGCAGAATTACCGTAAACCATGTTATTAATTATTAAAGGAAATTACAGAAAGAAATTGAAATTTTGAGAAAGATGAACAGCTTTCCTTTATCATTTACTTCTGGTTCATAGGGGAGGTGTTTAGCATCTAGACAGCCTGCAAAGAATGTAGCTCATAGGGGAGGTGTTTAGCATCTAGACAGCCTGCAAAGAATGTAGTTCATAGGGGAGGTGTTTAGCATCTAGACAGCCTGCAAAGAATGTAGCTCATGGAATTATAATTATAATATGTACCCATTGATGTTTTTTTAAAGAATAAACATATAATATATAAAGTATATGCTTCTCTGAAGAAGAAAAAGATGTTGTTTCTTTGTTTCAATGAGAATAATGATGATCTTCCATGATATTCCATGCCTCTTTTTCAATTATTTTTAAGGTTTTAACTTTGAAATATGGCTCTTGTATTATAAAAATAATCAAGCATTTATGTATGCATTCTGTAAGTGTATGATATGCCTTCCAGTACAATGAACATGGCATGTACCAAGACGTGCAAGAGTGATTATATAATATTCAAATGTCTGTGGCTTTGATGAAACAAAAATAAAACTGCCGCATGCGATATACACAGGAAAAAATCAGAAAAAACTAGCGTAAGTAATACGCATTTTAATATCTCAAATTTTAATACCGGTCTTAATAACAATACCCTTGAATTTAATACTAGGACTCATACGGTATTAAATTCTGATTTAATACGGTAGATTTTCGGATGGTCTTAAAATTAATACCATTATATTTAACACTGCATTTCACATGGTAAAAATTGAAATTAATAAGCAAATATTTCATACGGTGTTAAAAGAAAACAATATCATAAGTAATACTGTATTAAAACATACACACTGGTAGTAACATTAATTCCCATAGATACATTAGGAATCATTTTCTGATTGGTTTTCATATAAAAAGCTGCATTCTCATTGGCTTAAGCATGTTACACGTGAATAGTTGGAATATTATTTAGTAAGATTTTTAAAAAGCAAGTCAGTTAGTTTTATCTTTAACCCGAACAAAGTCTTTTTTTCCAGGACACATTCGGCTAATCTCATTATTTTCATAAAATTCAAAGACCTTTGCTTGAACTTCGTCACTTAATCCTTTTCTAGTATGTTTATCTGGAAAAGACAGTACCCCTTTGGACTTTTTCAGTTGAAATGCTTTCCTGGCAAGATTCAATGGAACAACAAAGTATTTTGCAGTTCTTGCATATGACCACTCCTCAGGTACTAGAATTAATATCTGAAGTTTATGCTGTCTATTTTTAAACAAACAATTTTTCCTTAAGCAAATACATCAATTGATCACAGTTTGAGGAATTAGGATTAACTTCATTTATTAATACTGGTTCTTTTAGTGCAACTGATATAGCTGTGGTGATGCTTTTAGAAGCTTCGATTATTTTAAGTTTTCCAAGATTATGTGATCGTTCAGGTCTTACAATTTTCAGTGGAGAATAGTCAAGAAAAGACAGTGATTTATTTATTTATTCAAATGCACTCTCTTGGTAAAGTGCATCAATATTCATGCTGGATTCCATGGGAGGGATGTCTTCTTCTGTATCTTGTTCATCAGTATCATGAAATGAAGTAGCAATGCTTTTCATTCTCTCCCAACATCGGAGGCACACTTTTTTCCCTGGAATCAAATTAAGTCCATGATTTATATATGCATAGTGTTCCTCCAGAAAAATTTCTCTTAAGGTTGTTTTAACACCACCTTTCTTTCGACCATATGTTTTCTCTTGACTGATGAAAGGATCACAACACTTTGTTTGTAAAGAAGCATATTCAGAGATAAAGGTATTTTCATGATGAAAACAGATATTCTCACAATCATCCAATGTTTTAGCTTGTATTCTAGCTTGTATAACTTGGACATCGTGTAATGGTAGTTCATCTAAGATTATAAAAACAACTTTCCTACATCGCCTGATCAAATGACATTCAGTATCCACCTTCTTTCCAATACAGCAAGATCTTTCTTCCATAATTTAATAATCTAGTACAGCAAAACTTTCAATGTTTTTTTGAAACTAAACTAAACTAAACTAAAATGAAGAACTTGAGTGATACAAAGCAGTGTAAACTGGTTAAAAGCAGTAAAAACAGGTTTAAACCAGTTCCTGGGAAATATGTAGAATATTGTAAAGGCATTGTCGACATGTAAACAGGAAAATTAAAAATGAACTATAAAATGTATTTTTGTGTAAAATGGTACTAATTTTAAGGAATTTAAAAACATTTTCAGAAATTGAAAATCATAATGATGTCTTCAAGTTACTATCTCATACAGTACAGCTAAGAGTATTTTTAGATTTCAGCTTCTTTTATCTTCTGAAGATTAACAAAACACTTACTGAAATACTAGGTATGTATAAGTAAAACTTTTTGCTTTTGAAACATTAAGTGCAAAACAATTACATGTATATCTCAATTCATTGACATCAATATTTTTCATGTTGTCGTGATAAAAACAAGACATATAGATTAAAGTCATTTTGAAACATACCAATGAAGCTGTTGCTCAACAATTGAAACTTACAGTTTACTATAAAACGGAGAAATAAATAAATAATTTTACCTGGTCCGATTTAGCTGATATGTCTTCACGACAGATATAAACACAACGTAACTTGTCAGCCATTTGCCGGGACTATAACAGATGATTATTATAATCATTACAAAGAACTCACAAACAGTCTACGTGATATGAAAAACATTTTACTTTTGTTTCACAGAGACATGTCTCTGTTAATTGTCCTTACAAGGTATTTTTGTGATTATTAACCATTCAAAACTAATCCAATTTGTAATAATAAAAGAGATGATTACTGACAAAAGATATACACGATAATGTTTCAAAGTATTTCAGCCTATTTTATTGTGTATCAGCTTTCAACAATGCAAACATATCTTCAAATGAGATTTTAAAAATAATTTCCTTGTACAGGAAAGCTTGACTACATTCCTGTATATTTCCAGTAGAATTTAACAATTTTCCAGTATTTCATCTGAAATTCTGGAATAATTCTAATATTCCTTGTACAATACCATGACAATGCAATTAATTTCAATTTTAATAGGAATTGTTACACTGTGAATTTCAAAAGTGATCTTTAATTTTCTCCTCCTTTAAAGCTATAAATAATAGAGCAAAAATAAAACAGCAAATCTTTCTCATATGTCTAATAGACGCCCCATAGACGCTGAAAAAACTTGAGAGACCTTATTGATGTCCCTGGGACTTCCGCCTGACGC
>JANTOQ010597567.1:0-10629 GCA_027564595.1 Bythotiara depressa
TATATATATATTTGCATTGTCAAAGTAACGTACTATTTATTTTCCGAAAAAATAACACAGACCTATGACTGCATTTTCTAATAATCACTGTTAAAGTAATTCAAAAATGCAAATTTCCGTACTTTTGAACCATGATTTTTAGGCAATGCATAATTTTCAAGTTTTCAAAAGTTTTATTTTCTATAATTTAATTGAGGACAATAATGTTCACTTTTCAGCAAAGTTGAAATGCATGTCATTTGTGGTTGTATATTGCTGTTAAAAAAAGCAATTTTGGTCAAATTTTTACAGGTCCATAATTTAGTGCCTTCATATTGATGGTAGAAGAGAATGATGCAAATTTGAAGTGATTTTGCGAACATCAATTTTGAAAAGTGCAAAAACTGCTGCCTCACTCTTAGATAAAATGGCTGTTGAGCTATGTAATGGAATTCTTATTAATTCTTCTATCATGTAATAGTTTATAAGCTAATGTAAAACGAATTCTTACTAATTCTTCCAACATGTAAAAAAGTTACTTGTTTCTGGAGTCTGTTTAGACTTTACATTTACATATGCTATTGTAGAACTATGTATAGGGCAGTTAGTAATCAGTTAGTTATAATTCACTTTTCTTAATTACTGTATCTATTAATTTGTAGAATAGAAAAAAGGTCATTTTCTTCATGAAATTTGAAGGACAATATCTAAAATTTTGATTTTTTTTTGGTTTGTAGATTATAGGACCTGATATATACTACTAACTCAAACAAGACAATATAGGAATGTATTATAAACCTGTATACTTCTTAGGACAATGTAACGTACAGAATAAGTACCAATAATTAAGGTATTACCAACGTGACATATCTAATTGTATAATATTGTCATTACTAAAGGCACCGCTCTACACACCAGTTACAGAAGATAAGATGTTATATCTAACAGAATCTCGATCTTTACGAATTCCTATCTTCAAAGGTAAGTGAGGAAACATTCTATGTACCATAAAATTATTAAGTTGTATTAAAGTCAATTATTTTTATGGTGTGGTTCATGTTGATAATCTACTGTACATAACTGCTAAAGAACTGACATTTTGAAGCAAATAATATGTACAAAATTATACCTAAAAATATTGATTTTGTTTTTAGTATTCTCTCACACAAAAACCATAAGAATAAAGAATACATGTATATATATACATACTAAAATTCTGACATTGCTATTTACAGGCCTCCCTATGTACAATCATGGGAATCACTTGGTGCGACTAGGTAATTTTGTTAAATGGCTTGGTGAGCTAGCTGAAGAACTTGAAGTAGAAATATATCCTGGTATTGCTGCTAGTGAGGTATATATTTTCTTTCCATGGTTATTAGCTGTTTCCATTCATGTTTGCTCCTTGAGTTGTTGATCCAATAAATGTTTTATCTAACATAGATAGGGAACCAATTAAAGGATTGGGAATTGTGATAAGTGATCTATTTTTAAAGTTCGCTATCTCAAATGCTTTCTGAACTGGAAAATCACAATCTCAAAATTCAACAAAGATAATTAAAAATTTCCTTATCTGTAATATTTAGATTTTAATAAATCATCCCATCTTAACAATGAGAAGCATATCTAAATGCAGGCCTTCTTACATTCATAGAAAACATCCACATTCATCTGCACAACATCTGCCGCCATGTTTTATGTTTATCAGAGACTGGGAAAAATGTTTTTGTGGTTTAGAAGCATGACTTTTATAAACATTTTAGAACACTCTACCACCATAATTTTACTACTTTTGTATAACATCGATACTTTATATGCATGAACAATTTTAAAACAGAAATAGAGTATTGTTTGAAAATAACATAAAATGAAGAAAACAAAGGAAATCTCAAAATTTTGTTCAGTGTTAAATGCCTAATTATGTTATACTTGTTACCATTAAAAACTGTAAGGAAATGAGAAAAAGACAGAGTAAAAGATTCCTGATGAGAATTAACATAATGAAATTGTTTACTGTCTCGTTAATAATGCACCGTAAGTAATTAAAAAGCAGGCACATTTTATACATAATTTAATGCCTCCTCAACTTTTCTTTTGTTCATAAGTAAAAATGCCAGTCATCTAAAAAATTTATTATTAATAAAGTTATGGTTTTTAAATTTAAACAAGAAGCGCTGCGCTTGAAGATTGATAGCTAACAACAGCCATGATAAAGCTCGAATTGAAATATCTTGCTTTTACATGTTTGATTGATAAATGACATTGCCATGCAAATATCTATAAATTAATCTCACTAAGTTTGAAGCCCATACAACAAGTATTTGAAGGTACGTTTCTGAAGAGAACTGTGGGGAGGTTTTCCAAGTAATAAAAATTATTTAGAAGATTCCAAAAATGATATAAGATCAATTTTTTACTTTCTTGCTGCATGAAGTAATCACCGTCCAAGTTTGAAGACAGCATTACATGTATAAAGTAATTTAGTAATTTTTAAAGTAGACATTTCGTATCATATAAACAGGGTCTAAGTCATCGACGTGGTAGTTAAAAAATGAATGTTTGGACAAAATTTATGATGTCCAGGTAAAATGAAGACGAATATTAAACTTGACCAGAGATTGTCTGGCCATCTTGAAATCATTATTTTGCGCCCTGCAAACTGTTTAAACTTCATACAATTATTGATAAATGCTAAGTATATATAAACAACTTGCGAAAGTTTTGAGTTCTTGGAACATATTTTTGTGATTCCACACACTTTTCATAACTTCAGATCCAAATTGTAACATATTAAATTCCCTAATTTAGCCCTCTACAAAGTTTTGTTATGGATAATTATTATTTTGCCAAAATATTTTTAAAACCTTTTAAAATGTTACCCCATTATTGCCCATCCAACTACAAATCTTACCTATAAAGTCATTTAGGTTCGAAAGTTATTTTCAAAATAGATTTCTGACTTTGAAAAACCAGTGTCACCAGAATTTTGCTTATAAATGTTTTCTAAAGTGAACTTATAAATATTTGATACTTTTCACTCTCTTTTAAAACTCTTATTATTTCTTCTTTGGAAAACTAACAACTTTCTAACTCTTGTTTTTCAATTTCAGATAGATATATTTGTAGTACTGTTGTGATAATAAAATAAATTAAATTACGTTCTGGCATAGGGAAGGCCATATTTGTCAAGTATAATTGTGACCATGTAAATGCGGCTTTTATACATTATACATTATTTGAATATATTAGTTTGTTTACTGTATACTAAAATCACTGATTATTGACATCACTGACATTAAAGGGTTTCATAAAAATATTTTGTTTTTTGTTGCTTTTGTGCTTTCTTAAAGCACGATGTTTCTGCAGGTTGCACATTTGATTTGATTTGTTTCTTACAGAGGAACTACTTCTTTTAGGTGTTATATCATGATGATGGAAGCGTGAAAGGAATAGCAACTTCTGATGTAGGAATAGCAAAGGATGGCTCTCCAAAAGTAATCACTTCAAACATTTTTTAGATTTGTTATATATTTCTATAAAGTTGGAGATATGATAAAAAACTTTGAATTTTGAATTTATGAATTTTTATCCAGGATAGCCTCTTTAGTACTTAAAGTAATATTATCAATGAGGGTCCTGCGATCAAAGTCCTGGTTGCAATGAAAGCTCCTATTTCAGTTATGGAAGTTTCTAATTAGCTCTACAAGTCAAGCAGGAACCTCCGCTCAACAAGACAACTCCGAAGTGAAACCGTCATCCAGAGGCAGTTCGAACCATGGCCATTCAACAATTTAGGCTCTAAGTAGCTAGATTACAGATACACATCACTAACTCCGCCTTGGTGTTTTTTAGAAGATTCATTTTCATTTAATATTTTAGAGAATATTTTGTTATAATAACATACTGTATATGCATCCTATACTGTACGTTTTCTTTATAATAAATTTTCTTGATCTCTCTGTCTTTAGGAGACATTTGAAAGAGGAATGGAGTTGCATGCTAAAATCACTGTGTTTGCTGAAGGTTGTCATGGACATTTATCGAAGCAAATATTTAAACAATTCAACTTACGAGATAATTCCTGCCAGCAAACATATGGCATTGGTTTGAAGGAGGTCAGCATTGTATTAGTTTCATGATTTGTGACAGGTGATGCCTTACAACCATAAATATGGACTAATTATTAAATAGATGATACATTCATCTGGATTGAAATCAATTACAGATCATTGCTCTGCCTCGTAAAAATCAAGCCTAATTTGTTTTTCAGTTTGAATTTAATAACCTTTTTTTTATAAGAACACACTTTGTAAGTGTGTTTAGAAGTTCTGTGATCAATAGGCTCCAAGAATGAAAAATCAATAAATACTCTATTTGTTTCTTTAATAGAAAAAATTTGTCTAAACATATACTCTACAGTGAAGAGGTTAAATTCCAGGGCTAAAAGTTATTTTCTATAAAATTGTCATTCATGAGTTTATAAGTTGTTATTGTTGTTATTTTATCGTTAACATTGTTGTTCATAGTTTGTTATTTTATCATTAAAATTGTTGTTCGTAGTTTGTTATTTTATCATTAACATTGTTGTTCATTCTTTGTTATTTTATCGTTAACATTGTTGTTCATAGTTTGTTATTTTATCATTAACATTGTTGTTCATTGTTTGTTATTTTATCGTTAACGTTGTTGTTGGTAGTTTGTTATTTTATCGTTAACATTGTTGTTCATAGTTTGTTATTTTATCCTTAACGTTGTTGTTCATAGTTTGTTATTTTATTGTTAACATTGTTGTTCATAGTTTGTTATTTTATCGTTAACGTTGTTGTTGGTAGTTTGTTATTTTATCGTTAAAATTGTTGTTCATAGTTTGTTATTTTATCCTTAATGTTGTTGTTCATAGTTTGTTATTTTATCATTAACATTGTTGTTCATAGTTTGTTATTTTATCATTAACGTTGTTGTTGGTAGTTTGTTATTTTATCATTAACATTGTTGTTCGTAGTTTGTTATTTTATCATTAACATTGTTGTTCATTGTTTGTTATTTTATCGTTAACATTGTTGTTCATAGTTTGTTATTTTATCATTAACATTGTTGTTCATTGTTTGTTATTTTATCGTTAACGTTGTTGTTCTTAGTTCATAGTTTGTTATTTTACTGACATCAAAATATTTATGATCTTAATAGTTGTGTCATACAGATTTAAAATGGTATAAATCAATCTGAAAAACTTTGGAACTAAAAATTTTACATTTGAAATATTTTTGGTAGCATTCTAGCTGTTTATTCTTAGAGCAGAATAATGTTTGTTTTTGCATTTGTTTTGATAGTGACTTATAAACAGAACATTATTTCAAGCTAATAAATATTTAAACAAAATATTTATTGCCACTCATATTGTGGCACTTACTTACTGTTCACTATGCATGATTTTATGTATTATACAAGCTGCTTACAGTATTCAATAACATAGACTTGTCACAGGAAGAAACACACCTGTAAATGTGTTTTCTTTATTCTTCTCAGCTGGCTCTTTAGAACACATCAATCTTTAATTAGTGTGTGTTTCATTACAACCATCTGTCTGTTGCCTCCTATGTTTTTATTGTTTATAAATGTTTCAACCTTGTTCAAACAGTCCATTCAATTGCTGCTCCATTTTCACAATCATGCAGGGCTTGAAATCTAACCATGTGAGTATAAAGAAACTAGCATCTAACAAGTCTATTGTGCCTAGACAGACTTGTTTGTGTCTATTATGTTGAGCATATTTTTTCTATTTTATTCCTGTATACGACATAAATTATTTTTAGCTTTATCTTTCATTTTCCTTGACATTACCCCCTGATGTCATCTAAAAAACTTTAAAAGTAGAAACTAGCATCATTTACATTACCCACAGGGTCATAGAATAGGTGATGTATTTTCTTTCTGTTACTTATGATTGCATGAATGGGAACATTCTTTTATTTACAAAAGTTATACCTTAGTAGTAAAAACTTTTGTGGTTATAAAATTTTGTGAATCAGAAAAAATGAAAATTCTCACAGGTATAAAATTTCACGAACTGTGAAAATGAACATTTTTGCTGGTATTAATTTTCATGAATCCTACAAGCATGGCTTCTTTGTGGAATGGTTAACCCTGTACATATTTACCTCCTTTATCACATGGCAGATGTTCTTGTCAAGCTCCATATCCCTGTGCATTTAAGAGAGGTATAATTATTCAAAAAAAGAAGCCCTGTACATGAAGTTGTTGATTTTTTAGAACTTAGAGTTAATTTATTTAGAACTTCGGAGTCGAGCAAAGGGATTATTTGCATTAGCAGTTCTCTTCAAATATTTTACAAATCAAGCAAAGTATGGTATAAGTTTTGTCGAAGTTGTTATTTTCACAAGGATTTATTTTTGCGAATTGGAAATTTCCAAACCTCCTTTTGGTACTTATTTTCGCGAAAATTGCGAAAATATATACCTGTCAAAATTTATACCACTGAGGGAATTATTTGGAAAATTTCAGTAGTTTAATCATCACCCAAAATTTTGATGAAACAGTGTTTAAAAATGTCTAATCATACTCCTGCAATGGTAGTTTTTGAGAGTCTAATCACGAGTCAGACTTGTAGACTTGTGTCAGATTTCAAGCCCTGTCATGTTTGCACTTACAACTTCTTCAACCGGCCTAATGGCTAAGATCATGTGTGGTGTTTGAATAATGTGTAGAGAGACTTATCAATCTTCATCCTAGTATAAACCACTCATTTGTATATATGACTACAGATTAAATACTTCACATGTATCACAAGTCAGGTCCTAATGTTTGACCAACTTAACATTTTTTACTTCTGTAAATATATAATGAGAGGAGAACAAACAGGCTTTCAATCTAATATACTCCTTGAGATACTTCAGTGACTGGTAGTGTCCACAATTTTTGCAAATTTTCCAAAATTTAAAAGAAAACTAGTAATTCACAATTAATTGGAAACCTTACAAGAAGAATAAAGAAGATTATCTGAATGTTTTCTATGGTAATAATAATTTAAAAGTCAAAACAGTTACCTTGAGTCACATTGTGTTTCTTGTACAAAAATATATGGTGGTCTAAATTTTCGGACCTTGATTCTATCATCCTAAATTTTTGCAGCACATATGGTGGAGATATATTAGGTAGAAAAGGTAGCCATTGTTTTTTTTATCTGCACTGCTTCAGCAAGCAGATGTTTAGTTTATTCATCTATTGCATCAAAGTACATTATTATTTATATGTTTTATGATAACTAAAATAAGTCTTACAGCAGTGCCATTCAACATAAGAACATGCCATCACTCTTTTTATTAATCAGGTACCTACTGCAATTTATAAAATGTTTAAATTTTTTTTTTTTTAAACAGCCTAAAATGTTATTTTTGTCTTTAATGGTTAACATTTTTTTCTGATTTTGTTTTTCATGATTAACAGTTTTTTTTCTGTTTTATAAATAAACAATAGTAGATATAACGTTTTTTCTAAGGATATAGAAAATATATTCTTAGACATTTTGCTAACAAGTTCAACGCCAATCTTATCAGGTATTTTGTATAGACCATCTAGACAATCAAACTTTCTTAATAATCTCTCCACTGCCATCTCCAATTGCGAAAATTTTGACAATCAAGAGGTTTATATACTTGGTGATTTAAACTTTAATCTAAACTCCAGAGGAAAACATGTCCCAAATTATATAAAAACATATAGATAATTTTGCTCACTACATGATCTAAAACAAATCTTAGATGATCCCACTAGAATAACACAAAACCTATCATCTGTAATAGATCATATCTTAACAAACTCAATGGAAAAACTTTCTCAAAGTGGTGTTATTGATATAGGCCTTTCAGATCATCAAATGATGTATTGTACAAGAAAAATCAAGAGGCCAAAATTAAACTGTAGAACATACATAAAAAGTAGATCTCTAAAACACTATACAAAGGATGCTTTATTAGAAAGATTAGCATCAACTCAATTTCCAAATTATTTAACATATGAAGATGTTAATAAGGCATATAATGACTTCATTAATAAAATAACTAAGGCTACGTTTATATGAGACCCGAAGTGAACTCAAACCAGCATCAGATGTCACATATTCAATTCGGTTTACTGTTTGTCTCTTTATATTGTTTACTTGCCTTAGATGAAGTGAAATTCTCTTCATCTGTTATTTCACTTCAGTCAAATGGACCAAAGTGAAATCTCAAACCGGTGTGAGATTTTCATGTAAACATCAATCCCGAATTGAATTGTGAAGACTCTGACCATGAATGTTGCCTTAGGGAGAAGTGACCTGTAGTTTTAGCTATATTTTAATTAATGAATTCTTGTTTACAAAATTCACTTCGGGTGGAGGAAAAAAGTTCACTTCATTTCACTTCGCCACACATGTAGTTATATAATGATCAATTCTTCCATTAATGACTTTCATATAAACGTGGCCTAACTTAACTGATAAACTAGCCACAACAAAAAATAATACAGCTGAATGGATTGATGAGGAGATTATTGATGGAATCAGAATACGGGACAAGTGCTTTCAAAAATATAAATAACCCAGATTACATGAAGATGACTTAAAGTACAGAAAAACAAGAAACAAATTACAAGAAAAAAGAAAGAAAAAAGAAAGAAAAAGAAATAGAACTTTATTAGAAACAAATTAAATGAAAATATAGCTAAACCTAAATATTTGTGGAAATATTTAAAATCTTTAGGGTTGCCATCCAAAAATAGTGCACCTCCAAAAATATGTCTCGAAAAAGATGATGGCAATGTTTCATATGGTCCTAAAACTAACATTTGCAAAAGACCTGGTTGAAAAACTTCCTATCCCTACAATTAAATTTGGAAAAGAAAATGTCAAAGAATTCTATAGACCTCTAAATATGGAAAGAAAAAACTTTTCTTTTCAATCTACAACAACATAAATAGTTTGAAAATTACTTGAAGAAATAATTCCTGCTAAAGCAATAGGTATTGATAATATATCAGGAATATTTCTTGAAGATGGTGCTACAATTTTAGCAGAACCCATCACACAACTTTACAAAACTCAAGCCATTACATGAAAAACAATCAAGTCTAGAACCTAAAAATTATAGACCAATATCACTTCTTCCTCTTGTATCCAAAATATTTGAAAAGATAATACACAATCAAACCCAAGAGTATCTTGATGAAAATAATATTATATAGATATCAATCTAGATTTCGAGCCAAACATTCTACCGATACTTGTCTTTCATTATTAAATGATAAAATTATAAATGGATTTGATGAAGGAAAACTCACTTGCATGATTCTCATAGATTTGCAAAAAGCATTTGATATAATAGACCATGACATCCTCTTAATGAAATTAGAATGTCTAGGGTTTAGTAAATCAACACTTGTATGCTATAAATCATACTTTGAAAAAGAATACTCAAGTTCGGGAGATCTTTTATGCCTCAACACTAGGACCTCTAATATTTCTTTTATATATAAATGATATATCACAATCTGTAAACTGTGACCTTCTTCTTTATGTGATGATTCTTGTCTGGTCTTCACTGATAAGGATTTAAAAACAATAGAGTCGGTTTGTAGAAAATAAATTAAATATTCATTTTGGTGAAGATAAAACTAAATGTATAGTTTTTGGAACAAAAAATGGTTAAAAACATTCGATGAGTTAGACATAAGGTGCAGGGAATGTTGAAATTAAGCAATATACCAGTGTAACATATCTTGAGTGTATACTAGATGACTGCTTCTCTGGTGAATCCATAGCTATAGCTTCTAAAGTGTTAGGTAAAATAAAGAGTAGATTGAAATTTCTTTACAGAAAACAATCATGTTTAGATTTCAATTTGCACAGATTTCAATTTGCAATGCTCTCATTCAACCACATTTTGATTATGCATGCTCAGCATGGTATCCACATTTAAAAAAAGGCTTTCTAAAAAGATGCAAACAGCTCAAAATAAATGTATCAAATGTATCAGTTTATGTTTAAATTTGGGAAATAGAACCCGTGTTGGTGTAAACAAATTTAGAAACATAAATTGGCTTCCTACAGCAGAAAGATTTAATCAATGTTTTCGTGTGAGTGCATATAAATTTTGCAAAGACCTATTACCAGCATATATGTCTGAGGTATACACTTTTCAAAATAGCACCCATTCTACTTGAAGAATGGGACAAAGGCTTAATCAAACCACTAGAATGTTGGAAATTGGGCATAAAACACTTTCATATAATCAGCCCAACAATGTGGAGTGGTTTGAACTCAGGTTTAAAATTAGTGAAGAATTCGAATACATTCAAGCATAACATGAGGCTTTCAGGCGGATGATAACTATCTTTATTATTAACAACAACCTTCAATCATCTAGATTGTACTTTTAACCTTTTTATTTAACAATATCCACATATGAGGAATATCACGGAAACAGGGTTGTATTTAGCCAATAATACACTAGATAAATTAACCTCTAATTTAACTGGTGTATCCTTGGTTCCACTCTTATTTTCTTTTTACTTTTTTTTTTCTTTTCTTCTCAATTTAAAATAAATAAATATAAGATTAACATAATGATCAAACTCCCTTGCAGAATATGTTCC